>JBBPCX010083130.1:0-27430 GCA_037974365.1 Hydrocynus forskahlii | reverse complement strand
AGAGAGAGAGAGAGAGAGAGAGAGAGAGAGAGAGACAGAGACAGAGACAGAGACATAGACAGAGAGACAGACAGAGAGACAGAGAGTGAGTGTGCATGTGTCATATTACACAGGCTCACAATCACAAACCGTGTAGTAAGACTGGAAGAGTGGCAGTGGAGGGAGAGGATATGGAATGATCTCACAGTGTCAGGTGACGTCTTCTAGCTACACAGAATGTGACTGGCTGGCATAAGCCCACAGGCTCCTCCCCCACAGGCCGCTAGTCAATGCCACCCACGGCAAGATCACATGATCATCTGGCCCTACCACCTCTCTCTCACAGACGAGCACGCACGCGCACACGCACGCGCACACGCGCACACACGCACACACGCACACACTTCTCCGGCCTGTTCTGCCATCACCCTTTCTACTGCAGCTACTCTCAGGGACTTCTCCTCCTCAAGGTCACCTGAGCCTGCCTCTTTAGCCTCATCCTGGAAGGAGGAAAACCAGAATACCAAAGAAAAGAGGAGAGAAAGGGGGAACAGGAAAATGTGTGACTAAACCGAAGAACTGGAGGATGGTGGGCAGTACAGTCCACCCCCAAAATTCACAGGGGTTACATTCTAAGAGCACCCATGTTTAGTGAAAAACAGCAAAGTTGTGATGCCTAAAATACCTATTTTTATAGTGTAAACCCTAAATATGCCCCAAATATGATCCCAAAACGCTTTAAATTCATTTTAAACTCAGTTTAATACATCACCCTTAAAGAAAATGTAAAGGTTAACCCATTTCCATATGAACAGTTTACACTGAAGTCCTGCAGTGCTAGAATGTAAATATAAGATGTTACCCCTGTATAGACTGTTCTGTAATTCATGCACACACGTTTCTTTGGTATAAGCTGTTAAGTACAGTAATAAATTCATTCATTTACAGTAATAAAAATACATATATACATATAAGGCCTTTAAAAATATCTAAGGTTGCTTTGTGTGTCTCGATAGTACTAAAAAATATATACGGTTATATTTAATATGGAAATTTAACAATGTTAATATTTATGTTACAAAATTAGTAAATTATATTTCTCAATAATTTAGCACTAAAATGTGTAAAAAAAAAATTGTATATCGCCACAAGAAACGCAAAAAATAAAATACGGAGGATATCGGATATCTGCAGGGATTTCTGGGAACATCATTTCGGTTCTGAGAAAAAAAAAAAAAATCAGAGAATGACTGAGGCCGAACTCTGAACCGCAACTTCGCGGGGGAACACTGTGTTACGTCCCGCAGGAATAAGAGTTCATCCAAAGGCAAACATTACAATGTGCAGTAATAAACACTATCAAATTAAAGCATGAGACTCTCAGGTCACAAGCTTAGTCCGACAGATGCTCTATCATAAGCCCTGCACACCGTAACTGGATTATCCCACTTTCGGCCAAAACAGCAATTAAATCATATCACCTACTACTTAACTGAATACTGTTTACAGCCAGACAAAAATAACTATTTAATCACACACACATACACAAACAAACATGTGTGAGAGGTTTCCTTTCTCACCACTCACATCCACTTAGAGCACAGTGCTGCGTGGGGGCTGTGAGTGGGGCGGGTCGCGGCCCCAGACAGGCTGTGTGTATTATTGAGCAGGGTAACGGTACTCTGTAACATGAGCCCCCTGGTTTGGGAGGTCTGACACCGTCCAGATCGGTTTTCTGTCACGGCTGAATTATTCATGCCTCTGCCAGAACATTATTCAGCGTGTAAAGTCATTCAGGTGAACGCGGGAGCCTCTGCTCAACCCAAGAAACCCAAAACCCCAGCATCTCCCTCACAGCCACACTGACGAGATAGAAGGAGGCCCCTGTGGAAACTGCACACATATTTTATTCTGTACAAATTCATCAAATCCTTCACAAACTACAACATGCCACCTCCTGAGACAGTAATCCATACCGAACAGCTCTTCTGAGGGACCCTAAGGAAACTTCTCCTTTACTTCTTTTACCCAGTCCTCTCTCTCATGTCCCCCCTCCTGTCCTCTCGCCACTCTTCAGCACTCTTTCCTTCCTCAATTCTCATCAGCCTCTCAGGGCTGAGATCAGTAGAACGAGGCCATAACAGCATGGGTTGTAATTTGTGAGGGGTTTAATGATCCAGTTTGTGTAGATTAAAATATCTGTGCAGTTTTTGTATATGTGCACTAGAACACAACAGAACCGAATGAATAAGCAGATACCCTCCACATTTTTTTGTGGCAAAATATTTTGTACTGCTTTTAGTGCTAAATTATTAAGAAAAATATAATTTACTAATTTTGTAACAAATAATGTAAATTCAGCTAAATTTCCATATAAATATAACTGTATAAATGTTTTAGTACTGTCGAGAGACACAAAGCAACCATATACTGGCTGCTGCCCTGTGACGCGTCTCTGGCAGCTGCAGTCTGTAAATTAAATTAAAATGACTGTATTTACCTGCTTATACCAAAGAAAACGTGCATGCATGAATTACAGTACAGTCTATACAGGGGTAACATCGGTATTTACATTCTAGCACTGCAGGAGTTCAGTGTAAACTGTACAGTACGGACATGGGTTTACCCATTACATTTTCTTTAAGGATAATGAGTTTAAAATGAAACATTGTTTTGGGAGCATAGTTGGGGGCATATTTAGGGTTTACACTATAAAATTTGACTTTTTATTACATCACAAATTCAAATTTTTTTCACAATTTTTCACAAATTTTGGGGATCGACTGAACATCAGTTTAACAATAACATCACTCAATACTGACTACCTGGAATTTTACCAGTATCAGTAATAAAACACCAATATTTAGCAACTGACAGCAAAATAAAACCTTAACTGTTTAGTTATTACTGCTTTAACTAGACACTCCACACTGCAGCGCACAATGCAACCGTAACAGAAGTTGAACGAATAAAGCAGAATGTGTGAGGCAGCCCAAGCAGCGAGAGGTTAAACAATCTGACCGCTTGAATTTTGCAAGCATCATGTAAGGATTCGAAGACAAAACGAATTCTAAAGAAAGATCACTCCGTGTCAGAGAAAACCCATGTTGTGGCTTATTCTGGTGACATTTAATGACTGATGTGTCTGAATCTGTAAAGAGCACGATCAGCCATTATCAAGATTGGCCGCTCACACAGGCCAGGACTGGCCGCTGAATTCTGATTGGTTATTGGCTGCCATATTTAAACGAAACAGAGCTGTAGGAAATATAACCAAACATAGACAAGTGTAACCACAAAAATCAAAATTTTATCTCAGGCTGTTAGAGATATTTTCTCAGAGTGCTACCAAGGATTAAATTTCACAAAATTTGGCATGCACCCAAAGAATACGCCAGTGATGCAGCATGAGACATTTTGTGATGTTTGAACCTTTATGTCACAAGATATTGGCAAGTGAAGTGCTAGATTTCTGCATCGTCGTTATTTACTATCAGATCTTTGGGGTTTCACTTTAATGACTTCTGACATGCATACACACCTGAAGGCCTTGTCTACAGAACCATTTAACACATCAGAGTTAAGACAGGACAGGAGGATTCACCCTGATACACCAAAAAGCACCACTGAATCACAAACATGCCATCAGCAAAGCACAGTGCCCCACAGGAACCAGCCTCCTTTGAACGCGCTCCCAGTTAACTAGAGCACAGACCAGGAGACAGGTTCATATTCACAGGAAGTCCAGGAACAGGAACAAATACAGGAGCAGGTAAATGGACCATTTTTTAACAGCTTTGGCCAAATACAGTCGACCCCCAAAATTCGCAGAGGTTACGTTCCAAGAGCACCTGCGAATTGTGAGGAAAAAAAAAACAAAAAAAACCCCCCACAAATCTGTAAAGTGGTTTAAAAAAAAAAAAAAAAAAAGCCTATACATGCCTATTTTTATAGTGTAAACCCTAAATATGCCCCCAAATATACTCCCAAAACACTTTAGTTCCTTTTTAAACTCAGCTTAATACATTACAAAATTGGCTACTTTCAAACCTCCCGCCTCGGAGTACAGCGGTATTTCTCCATCCCAAGACACCTTTCTTTGTGTTTCTCTCCACAGGACCAAAAAATGTATAGTTATATTTTATATGGAAATGTAGCTGAATTTACGTTAATACTTCTGTTATGAAATTCGTACATTATATTTTTCTTAATAATTTAGCACTAAAATGCATGAAAGTTATATTTTGCCATGAAATGGGAAAAAAAATGGATATCTGCAGGGGATTGTCTGAACAATTACTAGTTCGGTTCTAAAAAAACATACGCGAGCGACTGAGGCTGCGAACTCTGAGCCACGACTTCGCGGGGAAACACTGTACTTTAGTCCTCGAAAGTGAACCCATGCAAGGTAAACACAAACACCTGCATGAAAAATCATGAATCCTCGCAGGCGTGTCAGGAGGTCAAACACGTACCTGTCCTTTCCTGTTGACACCGATGATTCCAGAAGTAGCCTCATGAGATGCAGTCACAAAAATGGTCTCACCGCTGATTCTGTTCATGTAAATGCAGGTGCCCGTCTCAAGGTCATACAGGTGAATGTAGCCATATTTGGTGATGAGGAATACAACATCTTGTTTGGGGCTGATCTGTTAGAAAGGAGAGACCCACCATTTCAAATCTACTAATACACGTTCCACCAGTTAAACAATTAATGCTGAAAGGTTAAATAAAAATCACATGGCTCGCATGACCAGTGTTGTACTCTGTTATGAGACCACAGTAATAACACACAGCCAACCTACAAGCCCAGTAATTTAACAGCCAAACATCCGGAGGAACAAACCTGCATGGCCACCGGGAAGTCATTCTGAGCCTCAGGAGGGAAGAACACATCAACAGCTTTCTTAGGAAAAGGCTGATTACCGGTCGGCGGAGTTCCAACTTCGATGATGTGAAGCTAAAACAGAAATTACGATGTCATAATTCATTAAACCCGAACCTTTAATTCAGTGAAATTCATGAAATAAATGTCAAACACATCAGTGTGGAATGTTTCAGACAAATGTATCTGGAAGCTCTTAAATTTGGTTTATTTAGTGCTTATTAAATTAGTTTTTATAAGCACAAGGCTTATTTTCTGGTGACACAAGAGAATGTGTAATATGAAGTGTCAATTTAAATATCAATCTTGGCTTTTTTTGTATTATACACCAAGTTAATTTCATGTGTGTAATATAAAGGTGTGATATAAAGATACTCATGATTGTATTTATGTTGTTTATAATTATTATTACTATTACTGCTACCAAATCTCAAAGCAAAAGTAACGGGGCATTTGGCCAACGCACTTATCCAGAGTGATTTATAGTCACTAGTTCCAGGGCCAGTCTTACAGTCATTATTTACAGGGACATTTTGCTGTTACCACACTTGGTAGTATTCCCTTTACAGTAACACAAGTCCTGTTACTGTGAGTGAATACTAAAAGTTTTGGTACTAATTACAGATGAGGTGTATCTATAGGGAATAAACTGTGTTCATTATTAAATCAGGTTGTAACTGTGCAGACGTGCCTTTCCCCCGGCCTGTCCCCGGACAGCGAAGCAGAACAGTGTCGACTCTTCGGTGTTCCCTTCCATCTTGAACTGAGCGAAGCTGGCGGCGTGGCCCTCGATGGGCTGAGACACCTTCCTGTCCACGGAGTACAGCTGCATCGCCCCGACTACTCGGTTTTGCTGTAACACACGAAGGTCAAGAAAATTAACCTAATTCATTTAACAATAAGGATATTTTCCTATTTTAAAAAGTAATCAGAATTGCGTTTATTGGCCAGGTATGTGAGCGAACACATGGAAGGAATTTGATTCCAGTCGATGGTGTCTCTCAAGCACAACAGTATAAAACAACAACGTTACGACACAATGAACAATATGCTGAATATAATATATGACAATCTACAATATGAATTACAGACTTATATTGATAAATATAAGAAATATGAATACAGTACTATTTGTGCTAATATGTTTTGAATACAGTACTATTTGTACAAACATATATATATATATATATATATATATATATATGTTTGTACAAATAGTACTGTTGTTTGTACTATATACATGAATACAGTATAATAAACAATCTAGACAAGTTAGAGTAAAGCTAGTGCTTGGTCTTCCCGTATCCCGTAATGGCAGAGCAGGGCACCTGAGCCGAGATGCCGATGAGGAGGAGCCACTTCTGCTTGGCGTCGGTTCGGTAGTTGATGATCTGGCAGCCTGCCAGGCTGGAGTGGCGGTCAAACACTTTGACCGGCTGCGAGTCGCCCTCCATGCTCCAGTGGTACACGGCGTTATCGGTCACCAGGGCCACAGTGTTGAGAGAGATCCACTTCCAGAAGGTGACGTCATCCGTCATGGTGTGGGCCTTCATCTTACTCTTCATCTCGATGTTAAATATCTGAAGGGTTTTGGCGGCTACAGTGGGGCGAACAGAACACGCACGTGTTGAAGGCAGTATAACAGACAGCAACCGATCAGACAAATATCACCAGATCACACCCATTATCATCAAATTACGGTAAAAGAAACTCAGGCAAGCACACCATGATCAGTTATAATTTACCACAGTTAGATAGCGACAAGACGGAGAACGGAAAGAAACACAGAAACGTAAAGAGGACGTTTTTAAAAACAAAAAAGTCATCTGTATTCAGGTAGAATACACATTTTACGGGAATACAACAAGGATGTCTGATGGGGACTGGATTAAATCTAGACAAGGTAAAACAGATTATCGATTTCATCTCCATACATAAACCACATTGTCCGGGCCGGGCTGAGTTAAGTGTGTTAAATGAAGCAAAACAGTCAGTTTATCCACTCACCTGTATCAGTTCCAAAAAACTATTTAAACAGGCATACACATAATGAACTTTCAAAATCACAGACAGATCATTTTTTAATGTGCAGAACTGGGCAAAGAGTTGCGAGAGAGCGGAAAAGGGTGTTTTGTGCACAGGCGGCGTTTCATTTAGAAATAGAAGAAACCCTGTGATCCTAAATCATCTGCGTGGGGTAAGCCAAAGCATTAAATATAAGGGTTTTAGTCATGATTGCACACCGACTGAAGCAGATTAATGTTTTAGGCATGTAAGTAAATGATTACAGTGATCACCTGAGGATCACGTGACATGCCTCCATCAAGCAGAGGAAAGCGCATGTACTCGCTAGCATTTCCAATCAAGAATCTCAAAAGAACTTCTCAAAAACCTCTTCAGCTCCACCAGGTTTAGTGAGTTCCATTCTCCTGTTTCGGTTTAAATTTAATGAGACGTTTCCTTTGTTGGCAAAAACACTTGGCCACTTTCAGACGCCTGTGTTTTTGAAATAGTAACATGTTTAATTGTAATCGGTATTCCAAAGGCTGTATCTCTGTCAGGATTGTAAGGTTTGGTCTCCAGGCTTGTTTGGCATGTCTTCATTTCTCCTTACTCTACAACTGCATTTGGTCGTCTTCTCCAATCTGACAAGAAGTGTGCACTACAGGTCACCAAATGTCAGGAATGTTCATATCGGTGGTCCTTGTTTGATTAGAGAAGGGTACCAAGGACAGTTGGCATTTTTGTGAACAAAGGAAAATTGTAATAAATTTCAAGCCATTTTTCATTTTGAAACTCTGAGGCTCGTACTATAAGTCGCTTTGGATGAAAGCTTCTGCCGAATAATTGTAATGGAATGTAATTTTGGCCCGGAAGCAATTAAAATGCCACAAAACAGATCACTTCTGAAATGGTCGAGCATGGACGAGATTTCTGTTGATTCAGAATGACCCCACATGATGTGAAGCTGACGTTCAGACTAGAGATGGGCATTTCAAGCAAAAGTATTATTCAATATTCGCTATGAACAATTTCACGATTTATGGAAGATTAAGATTTTTAAAAAACTTTTCTTCTTTTGTTGGTGGCGGGCAAAGAGCGTTCAGGGGCATCATCGTTAACTTCTATAAATTTCTAGCAAAAACAAGGGAGAACATTTAGGACAACAGGATTTTCACAATCCCTAGTTCAGATCAGAACCAGAATCAGAAAACTTAATGGAAGAATTCGCTTAAAGAACCGTCTGACTGAACTTTTGCGGACCTAGGTAGCAGTGATGCAAGTTTAAGATTATTTAAAATCTCTTGAAATCTTTTCAAATGGCCAAAAATGTTTAACGCACTCTAATGTTTGGAATATATTTTGGAATGAAACACTGTACTTTAAACGTAGATTAAAAAAACTTGCTCATATATTTATTTTCTATATTTGTGTGATGATTATTTTATGTCCCGACATCATGTCATTTGAGGAAATGTCATTTTCTACTGTTTATTAATGAACTCACTGTATTAAATCAAACATTTTAAATAAGTTTTTACCTCTGAAAAATGTCAGGAAGAACTCTGGAGACTTTTGGGGTTAAGGATGAACTTTCTAAAGACTAAATATGGAAACAAATGCCAAGATAATGAACAAATGCTCGCATATTCAAATTATTCAGGTCGGCCCTCACAACAAATAGTATTAACACAGAAAAGCCTTGAACTTCTTAATAAAGAAGTAAATTGTTTAGAGATGGGATGAGTGAGGAGTAAACGGTTGTCTCTGTCTGATCTGGAACTCATGTAATGGCTAATAAATCCACAAATAACCAATAAACTCATCCATTTTCACGCCGCCGCTGCAGCTATGGAGGTTCTTCTAAGAACTACTCCCAAGTTCTTCGATGGTTCTATTTATTGCGTTTTTCTTCCTCCGACAGCTAACTGCAGGGTGATCTGACCGTTTAAAATAACCACCCTTTGCTCAAGCTTGAGGTTAAAGATTACGACTTCCATTGAAGATCAGGGAGAGGAAAATCCTTAGACAAGGACAATCATTTATGACCGTAGCTGTTCAAAGGTTCATGCTGCTTCTACACAGTAAAGGACAGTAAAGTACTGTGAGCTGAGTGTTTTTTAAACTTCAGTACTTCATTCCTTTCAATGGAGACCAAAGAAAAGGCCACGGTATTAAAATACAGTAAAGCTGCTTCAGAGCACTCAGAAGTCAAACCTCTACTGGCTCTACAAACGAACAGGTCTGTGCGGTGAGGACTGTGGGTGGGGAGACTATGGGAGGACTACAACGTTCAAACCCATCAAGTTTCCTTATTTCACATTCAACTGCTCTAAATGTGGTTCATGCTTTAAGCTTGTTTAGAGAGGCATGACGACGAGGGACAGGTTTCAAAATCACAAGCAAAAACAGATCCGTAAAGTGTTCGGAAATTAAACAAAAAAAAGGAGGAAAAGAACAAAAAACAGCCAATGCATTAAAACCCCCAACTGATACTGCATTAATTGGAAATCCATATGAGGCGCACATTCACATTGTGGAAATTGTGTCAAATCCTGTTCAGTTCAAGTACTCCAAATGGTGCTGCATAAACACTGCCTGCGTAGAACACAGCTCTCGAGTCTCAAAAATCTACTTTTAGCTTGGAAAAAAAAAAAAGTAATTGATAATTCAATTTAATTAGACCGTCTATCGATCATAATACAAAAATCTGCAGTATTAAAATAACTTTTTTCAATACTGAGGATCAGCCTTGCCTGCGCGACAAATCTGACAAATACTTCACAAACTCGTTTGAACGTCTAAAAGTATTTGTCGAGAAAGTAAACCTCCCAAACTACACCTCCAATTTCAAAAACAGGATTGTAACTTCCACAAGACATAATACTTAAATATTGACTCACCGTCTGCATACACATAAGAAAGCAGTGAAAAAAAATGGACAAAAAAAACAAAAACAAACAAAACAAAACAAAAAAAACACAAACAGATAAAGCAATTATGGCTGCAGGACAAAAAAAATCAAACTGTCAAATATTAACTGACTGTTATCCAAACTATCTGAAGTAGTTACACTAAGTGTAGATGAACATTTATTTTAAAAATACTGGCCCACAAATGGCATGGGAGGTTAAATAAAGAACAAACTATTACATATGAAAGCATGAATGAGACTATGAGGCCTAACAAGACTAAACATGTTCTGAAACACTGAAACTGAATAAGCTACTCTATTCTTTTACAGAACAAGTAAATCAAGAGTTATACATCTGTATACATTTACATATAAAGTTCAGTCCAGACTACACAGGGCCACTGAGAGCGAGCGGTACCTTTCAGGGCGATGACCTTGCTGGCGGGGTTCATGATGGCGCTGTCTGCAGAGATGGGCCGTCGGATCGGGGTGTTCGGGTCGGCCATGTCGATAATCACCACCTGCGCCTGCTCGCCCACCTTCTCTCGGATGCAGATGAATTTGTCCGACTCCATGGTCAGGGTGCTGAACCCGATGTTGGCTGGGTTGATGCCCAGGTTTTGGAGCTGTAAAAAAACAAAACAAAAACAAAAAACCCACACATGATGAATATTTCCACCTGCCAACTAGGGGTTACAGAGGCATCAAGTACAGGGGGCCCTCGAGTTACGACACAGTTCCGTTCCCACGACAGTGATGTAACCCGAATTTCGGTTTAAGTGGAAACACACTACAGCCTCAGTCACTTACCGATCCTAACACAGTTAAATCATAATCTAAAAACACAATTAAGCCACAAAAAAAAGAAAAGGACAAATGTACTGTACTGTAGTAACAGAAAAAATGACAAAAATGAGTGTAAATGAGCGTAAAAACACTCGCACGTATTCTGCGTATTCTTCCGACACACGCAACCAAACTAGTTATGATAGTGAGCATCATAAACTCAAAACGTCACATGTCTGGACTGTTGTAGCCCAAGGACCCGCTGTACTGCAAAAATCTGACCATCATGCAGAACAAGTGTTTTATTAATTCATGATAACTGATGTATCTGCTTATAGAGTACAACCATGGCATATCAACCCAGTCCAGCACCTTCATGTCATACATCATCCTACCTCTTCTAGATCTACTTTCCCTACTACAGGAAAATAAAGTAAAGTGGCCCCTTATAGTCACACGTGAACACACAACAGCACAGCACACAGTGTGAACAGTGTGAAATTCTTTCTCTGCATTTAACCCATTCAGCAAGTGAAGCAGGGGGCTGCCACCAACGAGGGGCACCAGGGAGCAGTATGCGGGGACGGTTCCTTACTCAAGGGTACCAGAGAGGTGTCACTAGCAAACTTGGGATTCGAACCCACAACCTTCTGATCTCAGGGAGAATTCCGCAACCACCAGGACACCAGCTGGTGCTACCAGAGCATCGCCATTTTTCTTCATTCAAATTTGTTTCAAAATATTGTGCAAATACTGAATCGCACACTTAGTATTGTGAACTGGATTGAACTGAATCATGGACTGAATGTATGAAAATACGAAGGCCAGCACATGCGTCCTCTGGGAAGACAGCTAAAATGTTCTCAGCTACATAACTTCACATAAACATTTCTGAAGGAGACGGAAAGTCATTACATTTACTGTGGCACCAGCACCCGGCGAGCCAAGGATTTCCCTACACCATTCTTAAAACTTCACACAACACTACAATGTTTTTTTGCGCTACAGATATTTTTATTCCCCCTGATAACACAAGAGCACCTGTTCACCGGTCCTGTGTATTCTGCTGCATTAATGTTAAGGGCACTATGTCCAAAATATTCAGAACAGACTTCATCCCTAGTGTTGTCTAACCGACTCCCTCTTCAAATTTATTCCATACTTCTATAGGATCTGTCAAGATGACATTCCACAGAATGTCTATTTGTAAATATTCAGTAGTTCTGCACCTCTGCAGTTCTGAGATACTGAAAGATAGATTTATTAGTCATCTTCTGATATCAGTGGGACTAGGAATCATTAAATGATTACCAACTTACGCCCTCATTTTGATACCAATTCCTCAACAATGCTTTTTATACCTGATTTTAATTACAAGCCAGAATGGGGCAATCATGGGCATAATTACTGACCAATGGACTGCATTAAGAAGAGATGATTAATAATATACTTACAGAATTTACATAACAAGCATGTATACTGGTTTACAGATAAATACTAACTACCATTACTAAACTCTTATCAAATGATTATGCTACATTCTACACTGGGGCAGTTGGTGATCTGGTGGCTAGGGCGTTGCCCCTGTGATCAGAAGGCCGTGGGTTCAAATCCCAGGACTGTTAGTGGCACCACTGAGGTACCCTTGAGTAAGATACCATCCACACACACTACTCCCTGGGCACTGTGTTCCTGACTGCCTGCTGCTTCACTTGGTGAATGTGTTATATGGGTTTAATGGGTTTAAATTGGTTTAAATAGGTTTAATGTGTTCAAAAAGAATTTCACACTTCACACTGTGTGCTGTGTTGTGTTCATGTATGGCAAAATGGTCACTTTACACAGTCTGTATTCTTTCAGTACCATGAAAGTACTGCATTCCCTATCAGACACATCAACTGAAAATGCAGGATCATATTTGGGCCCAGTGAGGAGAAGCAGTAGTTTAAGTGTAAAGCCATAACAACAATGGTTATGTCATGGCAAAAAAGGTATATTAAACTATATACATTACTTAAAAACAAGAGACTTAAATAAACAGTTAGCAAATTTAAAAAAAATTCTTTAAATCAATATTTTATGCGGTGGTACCTGGATACCTTAACTTTGGCAGCAAAATCGCTGTTTAATAAAAAAAAAAATGTGTGTGAGTCTGGAATGACCGATACGGCAGGCCCAATGATGAGTGACCGCCAGAATGCCATTTCACATAATCTGAGCTGAGGGAAAATGAACCAGAGAGGTTCTTCCATAGGAGCGCGTCTTTGACCGTTCCATTCGCCTGATATCCCAGCCTGCCGGGCCTCAGTTCCTGAGCTGTACTCGGAGAGAATATAACAGGACTGCTGATCTCAGAACTGCTGCCCGCAATCTTCTGACCAAATGTGCGGTCAGTTATGAAGGGACCCGTATTTGTTATATTAGTATATTGCTTTTCTGTTTCATATCAAACCACAGACTTACAGTCTTGCAGCTCAGGCCCACATCAGTGAACAAAAACGAGCCTGTAAAGAAAGAGTGAGGCTGCATATCAGTCCTGCAACCAAAACTGACACAGCATGTTTGACTGAATGGCAGCAGAGAGCCAAAAGAAGATACAGTGGGATGCCAGTTCTGCAGCTGCCCACTCTCTTCAAACACATGATTCATCAGTCTGAGCTGGCAGCCAAAGTACAGTGGGCACGACTCACACAGCTACAACACGCCATGCCTTACAAACCGTCCTTTAGGTTCCACACCCACTCCCTCACGTGACCGGCAGATCCAGAACCGTCCAGAGAAACAATAAGGCAAACGGCTGGGAGGGATTAAAGTAAAGTGGCCCCTTATAGTCCTGCGTGAATACACCACAGCACACAGTGTGAACGGTGTAAAATTCTTTCTCTGCATTTAACCCATACCACCAATGAGGGGCTCCGGGAAGGAGTGTTTGGGGATGGTCCCTTGCTCAAGGGTACCTCAGTGGTGACACTAGCAGTCCTGGGATTCAAACCCACAACCTTCTCATCGCAGAGGCGCCCTAACCACTAGGCCACCAGCTGCCAATATTTCAATATTTAAAAAAAAAAAAAAAAATTGAAATGAGGACAGGTAAATGCAAATATCACATGACAGAAGACACAATTAACTCCAGAGACGCTCTTCCTGTGGTCTTTCTACTGAAGCTGCTTCTTTTCTGGACACACGCTGTTGGACATGGCTGGAAGGGAGTTGCTCACACTGAAACACAGCTCCGCCCTCCCTATCACATGACCAATGACGGGAAGAGGGAGTCAAAGAGAATGAGAGGGAGCTCTGCGGCGAAGCTCAAAACTGTCCAGCAGCGGCCAGAGACAAGAGATGCCCTTACAAAACCTTACTCACTGCCTACGGAAATCCAGGACACCACGGGACACGCGGCTGGACCAGGCACATCTCAGTCATACTTACAACCTCCAGACTACCACTCCAAGACAACAATACAGACTCCTTCGCTCTGGTATCATTTATAATCTGTGTCTGTGATTTCAGTCAATATCACTGGGCAAACATTTGCTGAAGGTAAACTGACCTCGTCAGGCTTCACCTACCACTGCTGTTCCCTGGAGGAACAGGATCTAAAAAACACTGGCAGAAACCAGACCTGAGAGCCATCATCACCTTAACTTTTCACCCACCAAACTCATATGAAGTTCATTCTTTATCAGTTCTCAATGTTTAATAGACATTCTGGAAAGCTTGTTCAACCTGGCAGCAGCTCCTATGAAAGAATGCATTCGTGGGTGAAGACGAGACAACTGCAGTATTGTGAATCATTCTGGCCTGAATTTTAATGCTAAACTATGAGAAATGGAATTATTCACAAAATTCAGAATTTGATCAGCAGTGGAGTCTCAACATTTTTCAAAACAGCAAAAATAAGGCGTGGCTGAATACGTTCCCCACATCAGAATGTGAAGGTTTTTATTTTTTGGTTCATTAGGATATTCAACATTATAAAAGTGAAATATCTGAAATAAGCTTGGTGTGTGTCAACCTACAGCTCTAGCCACAAACTAATGTACGCCCCAAGATAACACACAAACTAAAACTGAATCACGTCACAGTGATGAAATGGTACACTGGGACACGCTGTGCTGTTACACTGATGGAATCTTGTAATCTGAACAGTTTTGGAGGAAAATAAAGATTAAATTATATTAATGTGTCTAATCGCGGTTACAAATGAGTTTTCTCAATGTTAGACATGGAGCTGCTGGCAGAATGCCGCTCTGGCTTGAAAGAATCTGACCCACACACACGGGCGTGGGTCTTCACATCACATCAGAGGACTGAAAAGACCCTCAGAACCATCCAACATCTAACCCACCCTGCAGGCTGATCAGAGCCACTTCATCTTAACACACAGAACAGGGCCGGGTTTCTCAGAAGAACTCAACGGAACTCCAAACTGTTTATCAATGAAGAGAAAGAGACACACCCAGAATCCACACCCACATTCCAGCCGCCATGGGGAAACAGGCCGCCTCTATCACCACACTCAGGCCTCACCGGTCATAAAAGGAGGACGGCAAATAAATTACTCACTAAATAATGGAACAGACGAGTGAACTGACATCGCTTCAGAAAACACATGTACTAACCACGCTTTCTTACCCCCCCCAACATATTACATATTTAAAAAATAGTACATATTAAAACACAGTACACATGAAATAGTAGCCTAAATATTTTTTAAAAATCATAAAATATCCTAAAATACAGGACAGAATGACTCTGAGGAAGTAGAAGAAATGAGTGCACATAATCCCTCGCTCACTTGATCACACTACTTTCTGACCCCTACTGATGGTGACATCACACATTAGTGACATCATTGAGGAACACGCCTCTGACTGGCTGTGGGGGAAGTCTGCCCTTGCCAGGTTTTATACAGCGAGAGAGAGAGAGGGACAGACAGAAAGAGGGTGAGAGAGAGAGAGAGAGAGAGCAACAGAGAGAGAGAGAGAGACAGTGAGAGACCGAGAGAGACAGAGACAGTGAGAGACCGAGAGAGACAGAGACAGTGAGAGACCGAGAGAGACAGAAGCAGAGAGAGAGAAAGAGAAAGAGAGAGAAAGAAACTAGTGAAACGAATGAAAAACGCTGCTGCTGTGTTCTGCTGCTTCCTCCTGAGGGAAATGTGATTCATGCTCACAACTGTTCCTCCAGAGGTGACCTTCATCTCAGCCACGCTCCAGAAATTCACCATATAAACCTAAAGAAACTACAAAGTGGCAAAATACAGGACCTACACTTCCCCTTGAAACATTCCAATACCTTTCTCCAAAAAACAGAAAGGCCTACTCGGCCTAGATATTCTTCAAAACCCTCCAAACATGTTCTGCAGGCCAGGAATTTGGATCATGTGACTACAAGAGAGCACCGAGGAGCGAGGGCCTGCTTTAATGCTGACTAACCGCTCGTAAATTCTGACCATGACAACATCCTGGGAAACCTTCTCTCTGTCCAGCCTCAATTTCTCGACACAGACCACGAGAAGTGATGAGCAGGTTCTGGCAGGAGAACACGAAGCCGACTCTGGGTAAACAGTGGAACCATCAACCTCAAAGGGGGAAATGAACGAGCAGGAAAAAGCTTATCTTGAACTTATCTTGGACTCTTGGACTGCCTGTGTTTTTAAACAGAGTTGCACTAAGTGCAGGTTACAGAAAGAATCTGACAAGAAACTGAGGAGAAGAACCCTTCGCTGTGGAACTCTTCCTGAAAACCAGACAACGGCCCTGATTCTTCTAGCAGAAACAGGAGCACAGCTGCTTCACAGCGTTAGTAAATTTATGAACACACGGCTGAAAGTCAGGACACGGCCGGGGGTCCGCTTCAATCATGTGATCATTTTTTATTTGTTAAAATAAATATTTTTCAATGTATAGCAAGTTTGACCCATCTATAGTGTAGCAGCTTGGTCTCATTCACTTGTCCTGAACGCTGTAACATGTCCAGCCTGTGGTGGGATTCTGAGTTTTAAAAGGGTTAAAGAACCTGGTGCTATATGGTGGAACATCATTACGTGCCCTTTAACAGAAATCAGAGCACAGGAAGCTCCTTTTAAAAAACAAACAAACAAACACCACACACACACACACACACACACACACAGCTTTGGTGGCCTGGTGGTTAGGTTGTGGGTTCGAATCTCAAGACTGCTAGTGCCATCACTGAGGTTCCCTTGAGCAAGGAACCGTCACCACACACTGCTCTCCGGCGCCCCTTGTTGGTGGAAACCCCCTGCTTCACTTCATGAATGGGTTAAAAGGGTTAAATGGGTTAAATACAGAGAATGTTGTGTTGTGTTATGTTTTGTTGTGGGTTGTGACATGACTATAAGGGGCCTCTTTACTTTACACACACACCAGTAATATAAGACCATGCCACCAGAGTCACAATCCCTGCTTGCGAGCCCACACACACTTCATTAAACCGCCAGCCCGGGAGTTTCCTTCCTGCAGATAAAGCATGGCAGAGCCGGCCAGAGGGTCACTCACTTTAACGTTTTTACTAGGGCTGGGCAAATTAACGCGTTATTATTGTGTTAACAGGTTATTTACCAAAAGCCGACAATTACTTTATTGCACGTTAATGCAGTTTTTTTTATCCTTGTATTTTGAAAGTTGCTTTTTTGTGTTTTTGTACTTGTGCTTGTGCGCAGCACGCAGCTCTACGTCTCAACTGGTTTTCGCGGGGGTCATTACTTTTGTCCATATTATATGGACAAAAGTTTTGGAGTACCTGACCATTACACCAACAGGGACTTTAATGACACTGTATTCAGATACAGAGGCTTTCATATGGAGTTGATCCCCTTTACAGCTGCTATAATGTTCTAGACTCTGAGGGGAACTTGTTTTACTATAACAAACTAGATAAAACGTGAATGCCCTGCAGTGGCAAATAGCTTTGGTTTTTTATTTGATTTGATTCCATTAATGTTTAAGTTGAGATTTACAGAAATATTTGAACTGTAACTGTGTTAAAGCGAACACTGCTGTTAAAAAGCTCCTTATTTGTTTTAAGTGTTTGTAAACAAAAGTTATTGCACTTTTGTTCATATAGCAGTACTTTATAAATAAAAGTGGAAAACACACTACTTTTGAATTCTTTATGTAATTGTGTGTAACAATGTGATCAATCACGATTAAGCATTTTAACCTTTGCCCAGCATCCGTTTTTTTTACCATTCAACACCTGGAAATCAGTTCAAGTGACAAGTTCAGATGCCAGTCGTGAAAAATTCAGGCTGGCTGAGGCATTTCGAGCGAGACGCTCCGTCTCACAGAAGCCTTCTAATCTTGGACAGAGGAGTTGGTGCATCATTTAAATTCATGACTTGTTAGGGGCTGAGTGCACATCCTCCCCCTCGCCACGACCGATGTCCCTCAGGAAACTCGCTGGCTGTTTTAAAGCGTCCTCCGACTGTCGAGGGAAAAACGGCTCCTTGCTCAGCACAAATCCTCGCGTCCTGAGCGAGGCAGAGATCAAGGAAGGGCAGGGAAGGATATGCAATGTGCTGAGGCTTGCAGCGCACTGCCTCGGCCGCTCCACAACAGGAAGCGGCCGTCCATTGTCCGCAGAGCTGAAACAACACGTCCACAGCCATCTCCACGGTGACCGTACGGCCGGCGGCGACATGTGACCAGCTGCGCGGCAGCAGAGGAGTCGCAGCGGAGGGAAGGGGAAAGGGAAAAGCTGGAATGCACATACACATGCATTACAGCCCCCCCTCCAAGTTTTTTACACAGCTTCAGGTCAAAGTGCCTGGGAAGACCAATGAGAAAAGTCCAAAACTACAACCGCGCGAGCCGGTCACGAGCCATCAGCAGGTCCGCAGGTGAGAGTTTAAAGACTGAGCGCGGCGCGGGGCTTTAAGGTGGAGCATGAAATGCCATACAACTGTGGTAAACCATTAAATATTCACTACCTACCACATGACCTGCCTTCGCCTCAACAGCTTCTGCTCAGAGTTGCAGAGGCTTCAGGACCAACCTGCACCCGGCGCCATCAAAACTAGAACTCAACACGAGTTCAGCAATCAAATACACAGTATAATCAACACAGGCAGAAACGTATGTGCACTGTTCATAAGACTGACACTTTCAATTTTCTTTTATGAAATATTTTATTCATATTCTACTTTATTTTTTATTCTATCTCTGTAAAGCACATTTATCGACCTCTTGTGTATGCTAATGTGCAACAGAAATAAACCTGAAACTTGAACAAGCATGCTGATGGTAAAACTGTGTATCATCTTATTCTCATTCTTCAGGTTACACAGTTAGTCGGTGAGGAACATCTAAATGAATGAACCGTCTGAACTGGAGTACAACATGATTCCCCAAGCCAGTTCTGTTCAGTTCTCGCTGTCATCACATGATACATCAGCACTGAGCTGTATGCAAAGTTTGGGTGCATGGGTCAGAAAACATGGCCTGTGCAAATATTACAGCACAATGGTTCTATTAGTTATATTTGTGGTTACATTTTGCCTTTTCTTTCAAATTATTTGTTTATTTGTGCACTAAAACTCAGAGAAAATGCCATATTTACGTGTATTCCCTGCAGTGGATATTATCTTTATTAACTTAGAAAGTCAGCAAAGCATTTGTAATGTTTAAGCCACGTGAACAGGGGGTGTTCAAACTTTTGCACAGAACTGTGTGTGTGAGCGTGTGTAACTCACATTCCCAGCCGAAGGCACAAAGAAGTTGGTTTAAAAGCTACATACTGTTTCATTGAGGTTCAGATAAAGCGGTGCATGTCACACAACCAAGGACAAACAGAGGTTAAAAACGGGCACATTCAAAATATGGGGAACTACACATACTATACATGAAGCTAAGGTGACAAAAACCTACTCCCTACACGACTGAGGGCAGTAAGTTCACAGCCAGTGTGATCTGGTGAAGGCTGAGCTCCGTCAGCAACATAAGGATTGAGCAACACACAACAGGAAAGACGAACGCCCTCGGTTTGTGCTGCATCATCACAGATTTACACCCTATGGCCCCTGAACATCATCATGAATGAACGACTAAAGATCTATACTGCAGGTTTACTATGTTAAATAGAAAATACAATACATCAGGGCCAGAGGAGATTAGATTAGTCTCACGACTACAAAAAAAAGGCCAAACCAGTCATGATAATGAGAGTCCCAGGTCAGCGCTCTGTAAATATCATCTTCACCAGCAGCGTCCAGCCTCTGGCTGCTTGTTTGTCATATAAAACGGCCTTGAGACACGAGCACAATGCTTCATAGTTAATTTACTATTGCTTTACAGTGGCAGACAAACAGGCGATCTGTCCAATCAGGACTTGCCAAGACTGGGGGGCTGTTTGGCCTTGCAGTTACTATCATGTCTGCAGATACTGTAGTAAGAGATGCAGTGAAGATGCATAATCAAGCATTTCAGAAAGAGCACTAACAAAAACCCAAAAAATGCACTGACTGATGCACTAATAAAACCAGATATTCCTTCACGAAAAAGCCATATGTCACAGTTGCTGCTTGGGACTGTTCGTTTGTGGATGAACAATGTTACCAGCCGGAGTCTGGTAACGACACATTAACACATAAAACCACACAAAAATTTGCAAATTCCATCATGACTGGTTGTGTGTGTGTGTGTGTGTGTGTAAGGCCGCACTATGACCGTTAGTCATGAGGTGTGGCGTGTGGGTGCAGCTGCCACCTCACCTACCAGGTAACCTCCACTGTCACAGGCCACAAATGAATCGTTTATTCAGTTAATCTGTAATTACTACTAAATAGGAATTTTGTATAGGAACAAAAACATTTTATTGAACCGGAAGCTTGTCTGGCAGTAAAGTAACCTGAAAACGGGAACCAGGGAGGAGAGGCCAGGTTATGCACCTTTAACTCACTATCCAGGGCGTTTAATTATTATTCCTTACATGAATTCTACGGTCACAGCAGACAGGAGACATTTAATCAGTGATGGGCGGCGCGAGGATTAATGATCAGTAACCAGTGCAGATCCACTGGGCCGAACGAACCGCACCTCTGCCAAGAACAACTTCAGATACACAGCTGGAGAACTGACTGAATCACGTTAAAGTGATCTGACAGTGGACCAGATTGGTTAAGATGATCTCCTGGTGGGACCAGGCTGGTTAAGGTGACCTCTTGGTTGGATTAGGCTGGTTAACGTGACCTCCTGGTTGGACCAGGCTGGTTAAAGTGATCTCCTGGCAGTGGACCAGGGTGGTTAAAATGATCTCCTGGTTGGACCAGGCTAGTTAAAACTGATCTCCTGGCAGTGGACCAGGCTGGTTAAAATTGATCTCCTGGCAGTGGACCAGGCTGGTTAAACTGATCTCCTGGCAGTGGACCAGGCTGGTTAAACTGATCTCCTGGCAGTGGACCAGGCTGGTTAAACTGATCTCCTGGGTCAGTATGGAGCTGGTGTTTTGGGAGTGAGCTCGGTGGAGTTACAGACTGAGATGAACCGATTTGCACCGAGTGTTGGGTTAAAACTGCAACAGAACTCGGGTTCTGTGTTAAACCAGAACAGAACTCGGATTCTGAGGTGTGTGAGTCGTACCTGCAGGTGCTCCTGGAATCTGATGGGCAGGATCTGGGCCATGATGGTTCCTTAGTGTTCCTCTCTGTGTTCTCCTGTGTTCCTCTGTTAGCCTGTTAGCTCCGAAGCTGTTTCTCTGGGCCCGGTCCGGTTCGGACCCAGCCCGCGGCGGCTGTGCGGTGTGTGGTGGGGCCGGAGGACCTGCTGGGCGCGGTGCTGGCCGGGTGCGAGTGTAAGGAGGGCTCCTGACCGCAGTTCTCCGGGAAAGAGAAGGTTCTGAGGGTTCTGCAGGTTCTGGAGCTGTGATGGCGGAACCTGTCCGGGAGGAAGAGCTCCGGAAGCGGGTCCGGACTGGAACGGCGCGGAGGGATACACAGCCTGGTTTATTTAGCTGATTTATCTTATTAATGTAAATTATTGATCGTATTGAAGAAAAGTGTACAGCCCGGTGGTGGAGCGAGACTGAAGCGGTTTAACGGATAAACCGAGACTTTATTCCCTGGAGGTAGGGAAGCGCGGAGGAACTACTTCTCACAGAGCCGCGCTCTGGTTTCTGCCACGTCACGCGGCCCCGTGAGCTGACGTCAGTTCCGAGATCTGCTGGATTTATTCTCAGATTTCTGGGGTTTAGAGTTTAATTATAAATATAAATACATAATTACTATATAATCAATATAAATAAAATAAAAACAATACATGTAAACATATATATTCGATACATATAAACATACAATCAATAAAGATAAATATATAATAAATACATAAATATCAATAATAACATATATGATCAATGTGTAAATATAGTCAATGTATATAAGTGCGTTAGTCATAGAGAGAGAAAGTTTTCCCGTTTTTCACACCATCCGGGTATTATTTTAAATATCATTTGTATCCAGGAGAGAGAGAGAAACAGAGAGACGAGAAATAGAAAGAGAAAGAGACAGAGAGAGAGACAGAAAGACAGAGAGAGAGAGAGAGAGAGAGAGAGAGAGACGGACAGAGAGAGAGAGACAGAGAGAGAGAGTAAACACTGCTCCCTGGGTGCTGTGTTCCTGGCTAAGCACTGCTTCACTTGGTGACTTGGTTTAATGTATTAAATGGGTTAAATGGGCTTAATGCAGAGAAAGAATGTAACACTGTTCACACTGTGTGCTGTTGTGTGTTCACGTGTGACTGTAAGGGGCCACTTCTCTTTACTTTACGTTACTGTGGAGATGTATTGTAGGTGTAAGTGATCTGGGAGATCCATCACAGTTGATCGGCTTCAGGGTTCTCGATGTCCTCAGGGCCAACAGAACCTTATTACTATTTTATTAACTACTGGTTACACGTTTTTATTTCCAAAATCACTGCTGGACCCATGCGTGCCCTCTGGGTCATGGTGATAATGGACAGATACTGGTAAAATACTGGTACAATAAAGGCATCTTTATCTTTATCTTTATATCTGGAGGAAAAGGTTCGGGTGTTATGTTGCTTTTCAATATTTGTCTCTCAGCTACGAAAGTTTATCCGGTACCAGAGAGCACATTAGGAATCATTTCATGGACTCATTTTCTGAGAAGAGATTCACTCAGTGCTTTGGATATCTGGTTCCTGTCACGATCTCTGGGAACCTCAGTAAGGTTCTCCAAGAGAGAGCCTTTCACATCCAAGCATGCTGAAGGACTTCAACCTTTTAGGAGTTTTTTATTCCCATTTATTATAGAGGAGTCATAAACTTACAAGGGAGAAGAGTTCAGGAGTTCCCAAAAGAAGAATGCCCCTGAATTTCTTCCATCTAATAAATCAGTCCAGCATGGACATCCTCTTTCAGAACCAAACAAATAGCACGTCTTACTTTTCATCGCTTGTTTTTCTGGACTTCTATTCCAGCTCCAGTAGATCCTCTGTAGATCCATCCGGGTCCTGAACCCTGAACCAGTTCAAGGTTTCACCCTCTTGACTGATTGTTGTACTGCTGCACTTTAATAACTGTGGTTTCATTCAATTTCAACACAATAATATACTTCCATTCACTTTTATTTCACATTTTTTGTCATATTTACTTTAAATGTAATTTTTACTTGTACTGTTAAATTCTCTTTTTAATCCTTATAGTTGGGCATCATAGAGCAATAAGCGTTTCACTGCACGTCGTACTATGGATGACTGTGTTTATGACAAATAAAATTTAAAATGAGATCATGGCGTTCTGAATAAATGTTTCATTCATTTTCTGTAAACACTTAATACTTACTAGGGTGGTGGGTACATGGAGTCTATCCCGGGGTCCAACGGCACAAGGCAGGGACTCACCCTGGGGCAGCCCACCGCAGGACACACACACACACACACACATACACCCCACGGTCAATTTAGAATCCCCAGTTCAGCTGACTGCCTGTCTCTGGACTGTGGAAGGAACCCGGAGACCACGGAGGAAACACACACACACATCTATACATACACATACACACACACACACATACACAGAATCCCCAGTTCTCCTGACTGCATGTCTTCGGACTGTGTGAGAAACCCGGAGACCCTGGAAAAAACACACACCACGACAAAAAGAACATGCAAACTTCACACACACACACACACACACACACAAGACCAGGACCCACATTCAAGCCCCCAACCCTGGAGGTGTGAGGCAACAGCGCCACCGTGGGGCCAATAAATGTTTCAGTGCACAGGATTTGGTTCCAGAGTGCATGTGTCTGTTTTCATGTCAGTTGTTTGTAGATGAAGTGCAGCTGCAGGACTGATGATTGTATTCCAGCGCTGTGTGTTTTGTGTGCCATGTTGAATGTGTTCATGCGTCACTGTGCACTGTAGGACCAGGAAAGTCTGTGTGCAGCAGTCAAGACCGTCAGGGTTCGTCTGCAGCTGGATGAGTCACTTTTTCAGGCATCAGCAACTCTCCATCCTGTGTTATTCTGGAGAAAGTCTGTCCATCTACTGGAACAGGAGCTGTTTTATGCAGGCTCAGCTTTGGTTGGACATGATGAATAAGACCAGGAGTCTGGAGATCAGTACTGCCCTCTGTGCTGTGCAGGTCTGGATTTGATGAAATAATTCTTTAACATGGCGAGGACGACTCATCGAGCTCTAACTTCGGATTTGTACAGAACGAGCAGCCCAAATGAAATCTGTGAAGAGTTACGCGCAATTAAAGCGAGTAACTCACCCACAGCTCAGTGCCCAAGCAAACAAGGGTCTGTCGCAATGAAATACAATCAGTTCCTCTTTAACTTGGTCAGATTTCTGCTGAGATCAGGAGTAATTAGGGTGTAGCTGTCTTACCAAACCAGAAACGAGACCAAAAAAAACACTATCAAGTACTGAAGTCACATTCAAGTGGTTGAGTATCAGTAGCAGGAATAAATGAACGGACTTGCTCTCCATTTATCCAGATTTATTTCGGATTTCTGTGTTAGATATGATCATGTTTGCAGCATTAATATATTCTGAATTTAGAAAATCAATTTGGTACTGGTCCAGAAGAACAGAAAATCTGTGTTTCCATTAAAGACATGATTCCAGTCACCGTGGATTTAGTCCATCTGATATGGTTGGACTGAAGCAATGAGGCTCACAAACTCAAGACATCATTTATCACCCAGAAATCTTCCATAAGATACATCCACAAAAACCCTACCTGTTCAAACCACATCCAGGTCTTCATTAAGGTGGCACAGCCCAGTCAGCGAAGCACAGGACACACTGTCCTCATAACTACCCTGCCAAGTCTGCACCACCTTAACCAAGAGCTGGATGTGGTCTGAGACACATCCCACTGAAATATTTTGATGGAAACAATTTTTACTGTTTACTTACGCAACCAGTCAAGAGTTTGGACACGCCTTCTCATTCAATGATTTCCTTTGTTTTTATTATTGGCTACATTGTAGATTAATAATGAAAACATCACCAAGAGTTCATCAAGAGTTCATTAGTGGAATTTCTTGCTTTCTTAATGTGTTCAGGATCATCAGTTGTGATGGTCGGGTCGGTCCTACTCCACTATGGTTCTACTCTGCATTATGGCTAGAACCACTTAACTAAGTAAAAAAAACAACAGTCCATCATTACCTTATTACAAAACATATTCTTTGTTTACAGCATAATTCTGTGTTCCTTCATCATTTTGGTTTTTGTCAATATTAATCTACAATGTAGAAAATAAAAATAAAGAGAAAACATTGAATGAGAAGGTGTGTCCAAATTATGACTGGTAGTGTACGTTAATCTTCTAGCTCCAGCGCTAAACGGAAGAGGCAAAAATGTGTTCAACTATAAGCAGGATAAAATGTGTGTATTTTTTTGCCCCACCAGTCCTTCAGACTCATCAGACCTGCACATTCCAACACACAAAAAAAAGAATGATTTTTTTCTGCTCAGTCAAAAAAATATCGATTTGCGCTCTCTATCACACCATTGGTGGAAAAATGGACCATGTGCCAGTAGAAAAAGTAAAACAAACACCACAAAATCGGCAACATTTGATCAGTACTAAAACACCTTCAGGACTTTTTGACCCAAAACATGAAAGGCTCTGTAGGTCTTGCTCTGTTTTCCCCTACTCCCAAAATCCCTGATCCGGTTCTGCCTGGACTGAGGGTATGTTAAAGCAGAGCACTAGAAGTTTAGGACAGGGGACGTCCAGGATCAGGGCTGTGGAAAAACTGGACCAGACAGAGAACAGGTTTTAAATGTTCCTGGTACTGCAGCGTCCTGCCCCGACCCACTAAGAGCTCAATAATCCAGCTGGATCAGATCTGTTGGATCAATGAGAGTCTGAAACTCTGCAGGGTTTGGGGTGACCAGAAGTACGACTAGAACTACTGTGAGAACCAGTGGTGGGGAATGTTTACTTACTGCCACCTAGTGGTCACTCTTCTCCTCAGTTAACTTCTCTGCCATGTGACCCAGCACTGAAATAAAACACTCATCTCCACTCTTCCAGAATTTGATTAGAAAAAGTGTTTTAATGTACTTCATAATTTAAGTGGTCTAAGCAATACACAATACTTCACTGTGAATAAATAAAACATTTGGTCATTGAAAGAGAACTGACAACACTAGGGTAAAGTCTCAGCAAATACCAATGATCCCATCAAACATAAATACAGTACACGATTCCTATAAAAAATCCAAATACTCCAAATATTCCTAATCCAATACGTACAAAGATTACGTTATAAACACTCGATTACAAATCCTCTAAAGTGCAAAGAGTTATGTTCCTTTAAAAAATACACGGTCACAAATTCGAAAAGTGACAATCGAACTACAAAAATACTTTAAAAATTTGGTCAGTCATCTTAGTGGTATATTCAAAAACCTTCTCCGTCACACAACCTTGAACTAACAGTGCTACAGTGGTCACTAAAGCTGGGGCACCGAGCTGGGAGCGCTGGCCCAGTATCCGTGTTTTCTTCGGTAGCTATTCGGGACCCATCCGTTCAACTTGAAGGAGTGGTTCTGTCTCCCAGGAGGTCGGAAAAGGTAGTTCGGCCGCGGAGGGCCTTTACCTGGACCCGGCTTCTTTTTGGCCAGAGGGTGCCACATGGGAGCACCTGGGTAGAGGAGCTTTAAAAAAGGAAGAAAAAAACCCCAGTTAATTCTAGCTGGACTGACGCATGGACTGAGTGCTGTTTCTTAGGGTGTTTTCACACTCGGTCTGTTTCAGCCCTTGAAGTGAACTCAGATCCATTAGTCAGCCTTTTTTGCATATATATGAAAACGCCAAATGAACTCAGACCCTCTGAAATGAATCAAACTGAGACACATCGGGAGGCAGTCTCAGTCCGGTTCACTTTAAGTCCGCGGCGTGGTTCAGTTAAACTCACGCGTTATGAACACAAAGCGCTCCGGGTTTACTTCGGTAGTTTTCGCCCTCTAGGCTCGCTGTAGGTAGATCACGTTGTACAGCCCCGGAAAACAGACAATAAAGAAATAAACTAATACATACAAATAAACGAATAAATGATGATAAAAAATTAAAACCAAATAAATACATACATAAATAAATGAGTAAATGGACCTAGAGATTCTTGTCTAGATCAGGTTTCTCTACCAAACTGCTCAGCCTGAAAGCTTTCTTGCTCTCCATCAGTTGAAGAACAACAGTAGTAAAGATCTTTGCGGATGTACAGTCGTGGCCAAAAGTTTTGAGAATGACACAAATATTAGTTTTCACAAAGTTTGCTGTTAAACTGCTTTTAGATCTTTGTTTCAGTTGTTCCTGTGATGTACTGAAATATAATTACAAGCACTTCATACGTTTCA
>JBBPCX010083045.1:0-27461 GCA_037974365.1 Hydrocynus forskahlii | reverse complement strand
TCTGTAAAGCTGCTTTGTGACAACCTGGTTGTAAAAAGCGCTATATAAATAAAACTGAATTGAATTGAATTGAAGTTTACCAACAAAGATTGCAAAAATGCCATAGACCAGAGGTCCCCAACCACCGGGCCATTTGGTACCAGACTGCATCGAAATATTGATTATCAGAGTCTGATTGATTATCTGATTGATTAGAGTCTGAAAGATCTTTTATTTTGGAAAAAAAACAAAAAACAAAACGCTCGCCTCGGTTACTTGATACGGTGCATCAAAAATTTAGCCCACAAGCTAGCAAAAATAAGTAAAAAAAACACTTTGATTTTAGTTGTACCTGTACCAGTCCGTGAAAATATTGTTTTACATGATGGAGTGTCCAAGCAGGACGGTCTGAAAGTGAGCCCGGTTCACTTTCTATGGCAGGCCCAACCTTTTCTGCACCACGGACCAGGTCCCTCACTTTCAGACCGTCCTCTGGGACAATCTTCGTCCAAAATCCACCAAAATTCATGGTAAACAAGGTGGTTGCTACGGCGTTGCTCTGTGGTTGCTATGGTGTAGAAGGTGGTAGCTAGGGAGTTTCAAGGTAGTTGTCAGGGTGTTGCTAGGTGCTTGCTATGGTGTAGGAGGTTGCTAAGTAGTTTTGGAGCAGTTGCTATGGTGTAGGTGGTGGTTGCAGGGAGTTTTTAGGTGGTTGGTATGATATTGAAAGTGGTTGCTATGTTGTACAAGGTGGTTGGTAGGTAGTTTCATGGCAGTTGCTATGGTGTAGGAAGTGGATGCTATGGATTTTCTAGGTGGTTTCTATGGTATACAGTGTGGTTGCTATGGCGTAGGAGGCGGCTGTTAAGTAGTTTCCAGGTTGCTGCTACAGCGCACAACATGGTTGCTACAGTTTTTAGGGGGTTGCTATGGTATACAATGTGGTTGCTATGGTGTAGGAGGTGGCTGCTAAGTAGTTTCTAGGCAGTTGGTGTAGGAAGTGGACACTCGGGAGTTTCAAGGTGGTTGCCAGGGAGTTGCTAGGGGTTTGCTCAGGTGTAGGATGTGGCTGACATGGAGTTTCTAGGTGGTTTCTAGGTGGCATCTCAAAATTTCTTCAGGAATTTTCTCTCTAGTTATTCATCCATGTCATCCGTCGCACTTGACACAGCTTGAACCATAGTGTGCATCCCGGCAACATAGAAAAGTAAGTGATGTTACATTCCAAGAGCACCCGTGTATAGAGAAAAAACACAAATATGTGATGTGGTTAAAAAAAAAAAAGCCTAAAAATGCCTTTTTTTTAATAATGTAAACCCTAAATATGCCCCCAAATATGCTCCCATAACACTTTAATTTCATTTTAAACCAAGCTTTACCCTTGAAGAAAATGCAAAGATAAACCCATATCTGTACTGCACAGTTTACACTGAACTGCTGTCTCCCGTAGTGCTAGAATGTAAAATATCAATGTTATCCCTATATATACACTGTACTGTAATTCATGCATGTGTGTTTCCTTTGGTATGTGCTGTGATTTTCGTTGGTGTAAGCAGGGTAAATACAGAAATAAATTAAATTTACAGTATAAAAACACAAGGCTCAGAGAAACACTCGAGATAGCTCCATGCAAGATGCATCACAGGGCAACAACCAATCAGCAGCGAGGAGAAATAAATAACATTCTCAGATTGGCTACTTTCAAACCTCCCGCCTCTGAGTACAGCAGTATATCACCATCCCAAAACGTGCTTTCTTTGTGTTCTCTGGACAGTACCAAAAATGTACAGTTATATTTTATATGGAAATTTACAAAATGAGTAAATTATATGTTTCTTAATAATTTAGCACTAAAATACCCTCTGGGGCTCTAAGGGCTAAAGTGCTTTTAGTTTGAGAGTGAGAGCCCTACCCCGCCTTTAAAAAGGGAACTTCACTTCACTTCCAACCCACACCCTCCATTCTGGAGACACTCAGTGAACCAGTTGACAGTGGTGGTCAGTGGAACCAGCCATCAGCCTCCAACAGCTCCCTCACAGAAAGTTTAAGTTGGAGGTATATACCATTATTAAATACCTAGTAACAACCACACTTCGCATTTTCTCATGGAAATGCATCTTCTAGTTAATATTACTTTTATCTCACTTATTTTTTGGGGCTGCTTCCTCCTACATTTTTTTTTAAAATACAGGCATGGGTGCAATGTCAAAACATCCGTTAATATCTCCTTCAGTGTGCTTGTCCACAGGGAATCAATCAGATGACCAAGGTCGATTATTGATCATAAAAAATGTATTTTTGTGGTCGGGTCGGTTCTCTGACATGTCAGGAGATCGTCAGTTCAAATCCACATTATGAATTAAAAAAGATGCTTTTATCGTAACCATGCAATTACACTTCATAGATTCTTAAAGAAATGCATCTAGTTTCGTAACGCACGTTGTCAATACTATAAGTACATTAATTCTTCACACCAGGATTTTGCACAGCATAAGGGTTTTCATTTTTTGACTGATTCATTGAATCACTAATTCAGACACACACACACAAAGTCACACACACACAAAGTCACACACACACAAAGTCACACACACACAAAGTCACACACACACAAAGTCACACACACACACACACACACACAGGCAAACACAAACTTAAGACACAAAATCAAAGTGAAATCATACATCATTTGGAATGGTCATCTCATGGGAACCAGTCTGGGCAGAGGCATCCAACGTGGCTGCAAGGAAAAATTAAAACTCAATGAGAAAGCCCTGGAAAACATTCGAAACGCTTTTATAAGTAACACATAATTACAGGCACTACGAAAAATTAAGACTTCATTGAGCCAATATAAACTATACAAACGTACTTGTACACTCTTAACATTAACTCCCATTAATTTTTTTTCCTTCTCCTGTGAAGCTACATTTTTGGAGATAATTTTGCTCTAATCATAGACTCTTTAACGATTTGCAGAGATAATAGTCAACAATAAACATGAATTACAGAAACCCAATAGTTAATAGTACAGTTTAATAGTACAGTTAATAGTACAGACTCATGTCCTGACAATAAAAAGCACTATTTGAAATATTAAAGCATTTATATATTAATCATGAATAACATATTTGTGATTGACTACATTGTGAATACATTTCATAATGTACTTTTAAATGTAGATCATAATATTACTTAAGTTGAATACATGTAAGGCTTTAGACTACTGAAAATGTTGGAAGCTGACAAAGAGATGGTCAGTGAAAGATCACTAAAAGCAAAAAGCCTCCTTTAATCAAAAAATACATTTACATGTGTTTTGCTTTTCCAGCCGTGCCACATCGTTTTCTGCTTTTGTGCAGATGTGACCATGCATGGAAGCAAGGTGGAATTCCTTATAGAGTATTGTACAAAAAATGGCATGATATTTTACAGTTGCAAAACTAAATTAAGAAAAAGAACCACAGCATCACAGAACTGGTCTATCACAGGGGTGTGGAACTCCGGTCCTGGAAGGCCGTGGTCCAGCAGGTTCTGGTTCACCTCACCAGTTAATTGTCAGGTTTAGTGAATGTGTTTGAGGAGAACTACCGTCAAACTGACCTCCAGGACCGGAGTTGCCCACCCCTGTTCTATCGTTTACCCTGACAACGAATCCCGTTTATCCATGAGTTCTCCCAGTAGCTTCTTGAAAACTTGGATTTTATTTGAATTTTGGCTCTGGTTTGTCCTCACACTAAACCATTTCACATTTAATCATGGTTAAATTCCCAGGTAAAGGTGTGAAAAGGGCTTTAGTGTCCACCATAAGGTTATGTAAATATCTGCTCACAAGCTGCATAACACTTGATATTCAGACAAGACAAAATCTGCATATTACTTATGTCTTACAATAAAGACTGACTGATAAGCTTGCAATAGTTTGTAGCAAAAGCGCTGTCATAACTGTGTATCTCACGTCAAAGACAATTTCACTGCCCAAATTGATTAATTTATAATAATTATTATTACCAAAACACAATTAAATTCTCCCTTCACAAAAAGGCCTACATGGTCATAGTTACAACTGATAAGGCTATGGAGTTAACAGCAAGCCTACCGGTAAAACCTTGGTTGCTGGGTGTCACCTGGAAGGGACTCTGCTGCATAGCCAGCTGGTGCAATTTGGTAAGCTGAGGAAATGAAATGATTGAAGACTGTAAAAATGCACTAGGCACACATCTAACCAAATGCAAAATCACAAAAATAACTGTTAGACACTTAAACAATTATTCTCAAACATTCAATAAGCCTATGAAATTCCCAACACTGTGTGTGAAACATACCCCTCATCATGGTAGGGCTAAAATACGATGTTATTGGTTATTATGCTACAGATTTGTAAGTGTCACAATAACACAAACAGAAAGCAAGTGCAGTGTAACACTGGTGTAGGACCATATTATTTACTGTCAGTCGAAACATTTAACTTGATTCACCTGCCGGCATCACGTCTGTGGCTGAAATGAAAATGATGAGTGAAGATGCAGTGTGCTCAGAGCTCATACAGTTTTGGGAGGCTTTTGACTGATTACTTGGCAGCAAATAATGTCCATTCTAGATAGATGTTGAAAAAATTAAACCAGTCCTTGTTTTGTAAACAAGTTCACTTAATCAATACATGTGTCAACCTTTGCAGCTACGTTCCAGTTTTTAAGGAAGCAAGGGGTTGTTTTGTCAGCCTCTGCAGGTCATTTCATTTTGTCAGTTGATTTTTTTGTTAATTAATTTGCCATGGAGGCAGTGAGTTTGTCTGTCACAGAGAAATATTAAAAAACAGCATTTCTGCTAGTAAAGGCCAATGGTCAAGACCATCTCGACAATTTGGCAAGACTGATGGCTTCAGAGGCGAAAAACAAGTCCAAGATTGGTGATTGGTAATCTGTGGCAGCACAGAGCCAACATAATTGAAGGACGCGAAGAAGCCACTGCAAAAATGCGAACATAAAAGAGGCCTGGCATGTGGTTGGGGACAAACAGAGGAAACAAACAGATTACTTACATCAGGCTGGGGAACTGCATGCTGTCCTTGAACAGCATATGCCTGTAACCAGAAAACAGTACTCAAGGACATGTTGCGTTCAGCTACAGCCAAGCAAACACAAAAACTGTCAGCACACACTCAAACTTTTAGTAACTTAGCTAGAGGCAAAAAATCAAGACTACAGCCGATGTGCAGTAGAGAAATTCGGTTTGTTTCCTAATTAATGAATATAAAAAACATTAAAAGTAAGTTTTGTTTGGATATACAATTTAAACCAGGCTACATTCAAACATCATAACATCCGTAACAGCAAGCATTGATAATATTCTTAACAGCAATAATTTAATTCAGTGTAATCTACAGAGAGTCCTGTAATTACCAAGGAGACAGCAGCAAAAATTTTTACCTGAGGGTGCATGAGGAAGAAACTTTGAGAGGGGTCAAATCTCAAGATATTAACCACCTCCTCTGTGACCACCAAATAAAGTTATAGGCAAATTAATAGAAATATATATAAGTAACTGCTGACACTACCTGTCCTCCAGCGAAGATCACAGGGGAACCTGATGGTTTGGGCCTATATGGGATGGTCACACCTTTTGGAGGAGACTACAGAGAAATGGTCCCATCAATGAATATTATGTATTGGAAAAGTAAAATAAAAAAGTCTCTCCAACTTTAATCTGAAATCCAAAGTGCTTCTCATACACATCACTTTGGTTGAAAGACAACAATAAGAACATTAGCAATCTTTAGCTTTTTTGCATTCCATATGAACCTGGAGATGATTGGTGTGGCAGTACTGTTATTTGTAACATCCTGTCTTCCACTGTTGTCTGTGTAAAGTGCCCATTTGTCATACGTGAACACACATCACAGCACACAGTGAGACCAGCATGAAATTCTTCTCTCCATTCACCCAAGTGAAGCAGTGGGCAGCCAGCGGGCGTGGCAGCAGTGTGTGAGGATGGTACCAGGTTGGGGCAACTGAACTGAGAATACACGGTAAATTCCAATCCACTTCCTGAAATTAGAATTGCATCCAGCTGAAGGGAAGTGGAATTGAAAATGAATTGGAATGCCAGGAAACAGAATTGAATTCAAATAAATTCCACAAAATTCCACTTCCTAAGAATATGACTTGATGTGTTAAATAGTCTAGAGCAGCGGTCACCAACCTTTTTGAAACTGAGAGCTACTTCACGGGTACTGAGCCATACGAAGGGCTCCCAGTTTGATACACTAGAACAGAGTTTACCTAAGTGTATCTAAACTTCATGTATAATAAACATGTTTTAAATGCTTTTTTTTTTTTAGATATAATCATTTTTAAATCTATATAAATGCAAATGTGATTAAAGAAGTATAGCAACAGGATAAAATTAAATGTTAGACGCTACTCACTGGCGAGTTGTGCTGTTTTTAGAACAGGTCCGCGGACTACTCATGTGGTCCTTGGGGGCACCCTGGTGCCCGTGGGCACCATGTTGGTGACCCCTGGTCTAGAGTACATGTATTATTATGAATCACATAAACCCTGAACATAAAAAAATAAATATTGAAGAAAGATGTAGGTTTTAAAATGTATGTTTTATACATTTCAATTTCACAAAATCACTGTTATTAATAAAAAGTAAAACATGAGCTTTGTCTCATATGCATGTGTACTTCTGCACATTAATGTCACTCACAACATATTTCTGAACCAAAACAGAGACCTCTAAGAACAATTGAAAGCCATTTAGGATACATGTTGCATTTATCACATTAAACTGCAAAAATATACTGGTACAGTACATTCAGATACTTGGGGCCAGTCATCATTTATCAATTGTTAATGTACAGTTCTATGTTTTAGTTACTTTCATGTGTTTTTCATGCATTATTCATGTGTTTTTCAGGCAAGGGGGTTAAAGTTCCAATGTATGTCACAACTTATACATGCTCCTTATACAGAACATGCTCAGAAACAGTAATACATGGAATTAGGCAGAATTTCACTGAACTGAATTCCGCTTGAGGGGCTTTCAGTTTAATTCCAATTCAGTTCCCTGCGGTTATTGCTGAATTCCAATTTCAGTTTTTTGTTTGAATGGGAACATTCCTGAATTGTCCCCAACCCTGATACCTTGTTCAAGGGTACCTCAGAGGTACTACTAGCCAGCCCTGGAATTCGAACTCACAACCACAAGCACAGGGGCAACTCCCTAACCACTGCGCCACCAGCTGCCCCCATGAACATATCTAATAAAAATCTGTGGAAAGCTGTAGTAACAAATTCAAGCTGCTTTAACATGTTGGGTTCCGTTTTTGGTCCTCCAGCTTTTTCCAGAATCTTACTTTACACCTTTGTGGAGCATTTCATCTGGTGCAACCATCTGACCTCAGTATATAGCTTCAAATCACTACATGCTACCTCTACCAAATCCTAAAAAGTAATGTCTAACTGTTAGTTTATTCGTTGAATTGAAAAAACAAATTCCACAGAGGGCTTTTTATGTACTATTATTAAAAAGAAAATAATTGGTGCAACATGCAGGCGATGAAGAAAAAAAAAAAACATGCTCTTCCAAACATGGAGCCAAGGCAACATTTTTTCATTGATTTTAAACATTAGTTTACTACATGAATGACTAATAGACACAGTGAATTCCGAAAAGTATATATATGACTACAGACATTTAATAACCAACCACAAAAATCTTATGATTCTTAAGACTGAAAAAGTAGAAATACTCACTAAAGCATGGGAATTACTTTCTTTTGGTACAAATTATAATTATAGAACATCTTACCTCAAGCATTACTACGCAGATCTGCTTGACACACTCAATGATAGACTGTGGGGTGCCAGCAATGGTTATGGCACGTTCAGTGGAGTTTGGCAGCATGTCTCCAGCAACCTGCACTTGGGCACCAGTGGACTTTGAAGAAAGCAGAGACAGTCATCACAATGTCTTGAACTATCCATGTGAAATCTGTTGTGCAATTTCTTACCATTATTTAAATGCAAATAATGAATTTCTTATCATTATTTGCGTCACTATGTGCAATATTTTGCTATGATGTGCAACGGTCTACCGAGATTGTTTACAATATTGCACATGGTAGACTGTTGCACATAATAGCAAAAAACCACCATCATCATGTGCAGTATTTTAGTATGTGCAATAGTCTTACAATTTAAACATCACTGCTTATATATTACATAGATACTAAAAATGTCTACTCCGTGCAATAATGTGCTCCAAACTACCATCTGAGTCGCTAGACCTCACGTAACTAAGTTAAATATCTATAGCATATATACGCAGCATTTGTGTATGTAGCTTTTTCTTTTATTTTACAGATTTTTCACTGGATTTATTTAGACATTATATTTAATATCGTTCTTGTCTGTGTGTGCCTGTGTGTCAAAACATAAGCAATGTCCTCCGTGATCAATAGTTTTCTGATTCTGATTTTTAAAAAATTAAGTTGGCTGTCCATGCATTCACTACCTCTCGTATTTCTTTAATCTTGCAGCCACCTTTGCCAATGAGAGAACCACACTGACTGGCTGGTACAACGATACGCAGCGTCACAGGGGGTTTGCTGGTGGCTGTGCTGTTGGTCATAGAGCTACTGATGTCCTGTAAAGAAAGACAAGGTTCGATTATTAGATTATTAGAAGAGTTAGTTGAAGGGAGCAAACAAAAAATGTTATAATTCCTGTGTCAGGTTTTACCTCCTCAAGTTTGTCAATTATCATGGAAAATGCTTTGAAGATGGCAGTGGTGGGGCCTGCAAGGGTGATGATTCTCTCTGGACAGTTGCCTTCTGAAATGTTGATCCGTGCACCACTCTGAAACGATTTAAAAAGGATTTAAAGATCTAAATCAATACACACACACACACACACCAGAAAGTATTCACACCCCTTCCGCACTTTGTTACGTTAGAGACTTATTCTAAAATAGATCTGAGTATAGTTTTTCACAGTAACCCATATTAACAAGGCAAAAACAAGTAGAATGATGTGCGTTTTTTTTTAATTGCCAAAAGCTTGTTAATCCAGTGTTTCATTAGAATTCACACCCATGGCTTAATATTTTGTTGAAGCACCTTTGGCAGCAATTACAGCCTCAAGTCCTCTTGGGTATGCCTCTACAAGTTTGGCACACCTGTTGCTATCTGTTCTATCTATTTCTCTCTTGCTCTTTCTCACGTCTCCCTCCCTCCTGTTTTTCTCTCTCTCTGTCTGTAAGCCTCACCCCTCCCCTTCTGCTCAGTGTGGACACACAGACCCCACCACGCATCATGTAGCTGATCTTCAGGACCATCAAACGCATATAATGGTTCCGCCCCCCATGCTCTGGACTCTGAGGGTAACGTGTTTTTCTACAACAAACTAGATAAAACGAGAATGCCCTGGCAGTGGCAAATAGCTTTGCTTTTATATTTGAATTGGTTACGTTAATGTTTACGTTGAGATTTACTTACAAGAACTATTTGAACTGCTCCTTATTTCTTTACAGTGTTTGCAAACCAAATGTTATTGCACTTTTGCTCATATAGCAGTATACAGGGTATATACAGCAATCCTTAAGTTAAATTTAATACCTTTTAATACCGAATACTTCGGATTTTTTTTTTTTTAATCAGTGACCTTTCTAACATTTAGAACACTATATATAACACTATACAACAGAATAGATTTTCAGACTCACTGATGTTGACCACACACTGCACATTTATTTCACTTTGTGAATAAAAATAAACCAAACTACGTAAATGTGCAACAAAGACGAACCATAGTACCAACACACTGGCTGGCATGAACTGTTGATTCTTTACCAACTGGCATCAGCTATATGAACTGTTGGTGATATCACTTCACAAACTGGCATCCTCTACATGAACTGGTGAACTGCTATTATTTCATTTTAACATAAACATGTACTATAGGCCTAATAAGAACTAATGAGCAAAAGAATTTTATAGCAAGTTTCTTAATTGCATGGCCTTTTCTTCAATAATTTTGTCCATTTTAAACAGTTTCTCTTTTTTCTCTTTGTATCTCCTTCCAAGTGTATTGGACTTGGGCCATTTTTGACCCAGCCTTCCCCTCTTGTTGGCATCATTTTCAAAAATGGCACAGACTTTCTCCAGGACTCTGCATTGCTTTCTAAAAAACTAAATGTTGCACTCTAAATCTAAATGTTTCACTTTTACAAATGACGACTCTAAATGTGGGATATTTGAGCTCTAAATGTTCATCTTTAAACGTTTAGAAGATATGCTAATTGGCCACATCCCGTGATTACAATTGGCTGTAACTTAGCGGGGGGCTCGCACTCTAAATGTGAAACTTCACAGTTAGATAGGGCTCGGTGACATCTTTCCCCCCAGCGATCCAGAGTTATAACTCCGGATTATGGCAAACGAGGAGCCGTTGGAAAGAGTGCGAGATATAAATAAATAATTCCATGAAATGGACATTGTTTACGAGTTATGACTCACAGGTCACAAAGTCTACAGTCAAGTCACAAGTCTTTGTTTGTGCGACTTAAGTGTGACTCGAGTCCTCATCTGTGGTGCCCAGATACGCTAAAGCCTACGTTTAAACGAACCAACGCAAACTTTAGCAGATAGAATTTCACTTAAAATAGGAAACCTCATAGTCTGAATAAATAATTCCTATTTTTTGAAAAATGAATACCTCTAAAACCAAATTTAACACTTTTAATGGCCTTAAATTTGGCAATTTTGATTTATCACCTTTTAATACTTTTTAAAACCCCGCGGACACCATGAGTATAGCAATACACTAGTTTTGAATCAACTATTTAATTTTGCCTATAACAATGTGATTAATCGCAGAAAACCATGCTATTAATCACAATTAAATATGTAATAGTTTCCCCAGAATTCATAAAAACACAAAAATAAGCCACAGCATTAAAACCACTGATAGATCGAATTATCAAAGGGCATGATATATTAGGCAGCAACTGGACAGTTTTTGAAATGTATGTGTTGGAAGCAGTAAAAATGGGCAAGTGTAAGAATCTGAGAGATTCTAAGGATCTAGGACTCTAAAGAGGGCAAAAATTGGTCAGAGCAGTGAGTCTTGTGGTGTGTTTCCAGTGTGCAGTGGTTAGTATCAACCAAGCAGAGCCCTAGGACATCCAGGGTCATGGCCATCCTAGGCTCACTGATGCATGCGGGTAGCGAAGAACAGCCCATCTGGTCTGATCACAGCGCTGGACCTTGGAAATCAGAACTGGATCTGGTCTAATTTTACATGTTTTCTTCTACAGTACTACGGCCAGGACACGTCAGTCACTCACCGTCCGTCTGCCAGCTCACTCAAGTCAAGCTGGCAGAGGCAGTGTGATGCTTTGGGGAATGTTCTGCTGGAAAACCTTGGGAAATGGCCTTCATGTTGAGGGAAGTAAATTTGACATGTACCAAATAACGAAATATTGTTGCAGACCAAGTGCAGCCCTTCATGGCAATGACATTCCCTGTGGTATCTTACAGCAGGATACCGCAACACTGCAAAAAATGGGTTGAGGGAAATGCCAAAAAGTTCAAGGTGTTGACTTCAAATTCTTAGTATTCATAGGATGTGTGGGAAAAACTAATCTGATCATAGAGACTGCAACTTGCACCTTACAGGACCTAAAGATCTGCTGCTAAAATCTTGGTGCCAGATAACATAGCCAACCTTCAGAGCTCTTGTAGAGCCCATGCCTCAAGAGGTCAGAGCTGTTTTGGAGGCAGAGGTCAAACTTACACAATATTAGGCAGATGGTTTTAATGTTATGGCTGCATATAAATAAATACATTGTCACTGGCAGACAAAATGGTACATATAATTGTTTTTTTTTATATTTTGGTTTAAGCACTTTTGAACCATTTCAGATTGTATCAAATACCGAAAAACATTAATCTGGGCTGAACAATTGTGTTAACCTTACCTCTTCTCTCATTTTCTTCACAGATTCACCTTTCTGTATGACAGGCAAAAACAAAAATGACAGCTTAAAATTTAGAGGAGAAATGAAAAACTGTATTGTAACAAACTGTCAAGACCAATATACAGGAAAAAATTAAAGATCTGCCGACCTTGCCGATTATGCTTCCAACTTCCTGTATAAACAAAAAAAGACTTATAAAATATTACATCCACATACCAACTTTCTCAAAATTGCATTAATCAATTTACAGCTCATTTTAATCATTTGTAAGCCATTTTCAATGGTAGATGAAGAAAGGACTGCTATTGATTGTTTCCAGATATTATAGACATATGTCATCTTCATCTTAAAACACTACAACAAATAAGCGACAACAAATAAGCAAATAGGCTAATTAGCTTCTATTGAAAATTCAATTTCAAACAAGCATTTATTTTCACAGGGTTAAAATGTTTTTGGTGTAAATATATGACTTTAGACTTCACACATAAAACGTTGCATTCTAGAAGAAAAACAAGCAAACAAATACATATATATTATAATTTGTTGCCTTTATCTGTTGTGATGAAATTTGACTACTCTATTAATTAAGCCATGGTGAATATGTTAATTATACCATGAAGGGATACTGCTTGTTCCATACAAAAAATCAGTGCAATCACTATCGATTTTGTTAATAAGTGATTCATTTTGCAGTTATGACAATTAATCGAGTGATTACATAAATGCAATTTGTAACAGAAAACATTTCATTTTCTTTCATATACATAACATTTGTAGCACGCACGTTCATTACATACTGCTGATGAAGGTTTCTTTTCTTTCAGTGATGTTCACAAAAGGGACCTGAATGCTAATAGGTCTCTCTTGTGGAGAAAGTTCAGACGACTTAAAAGGCTTTAAAATGACCTAAAGATTCCAAAAAGGCAAAGTAATCACTATGCTAAGTCAGATTATATTTTTAACGGATTCATTTTTAACCAAATATAATACTTTCATCTATATAGGTTTAGATTAAGTAATTCTAGTTGCTAAATGAATACAATGAAATGTGACCTTGCCATGCATGAGTAGTCTGATGGTTAGGGTGACATTGAGTCCTCCTTCAATCACACCGGAATCCATAATGATGGCTTGAATGGAGAGTAACTTAAGGTGGTAGACAGGTTGATTTTGGTCAAGCTGGACCTGAAGCAAGAAAGAGTGAAGAATTTTAAAGAGATATAATCACATCACATTTACAACTGTTTTGAGCACCTTTAAAAACTTTAAACCTCACCAAATTAAAAACTTTAAACCTTACCAAAATCAAAAGATTACAAAGGGTAAGAGGTGTGTTATCACACAAGAGCCATACTGTTTGACAGTGCAGAGGCTGAAAGAGGCTCAAAAGTAATATGTTGTTTATAAAAAAAATAATAAAATTTACAAAAATGTATTACCTCTTTACTTGGTAGGGCAAGATTAATTTATTATCATTGTCACAATATGAGTGTCTGCAACAAACACATTGTCAGTAATGACTATGTAGAATACCATGCACACTACTGAGAGACACATGCTAATAAATGATATTAACCAAAAAGAAGCATCACACTGTTGACACATTTCCTATTTGAAACAAGTGGAAGGAAAAATGCTTACTGCAAAGCTAAAAATATAGCAGGTGATGTATCAGCTACAATTCTTCATTATATAATCTTTATTCAAAACAGGCAAATAAACCAATATGTCACAAATGAAAAAAGACAGGATAACTCAATGGACAACTAGTGCAATACATGTCAACGTAAACCCCTTTGCAAGTCTATGTAATCAGTTGCAGTCTGAGGTACTATTAGACCAGGTTGTTATCAAGCCTGACAACAGAGTGAATGCCGGTCCTCTTTTTAAATTTCTTGAACCAGCCCCGACTGGCTTTAAACGGCTCGCCCGATGCCTCGTCCGCCAAAATGCCTGGGTCTGCTGCAGCAAAACAGCGTAAACAGCTCGAGTCTTCTCGCAGATTGTATCCTCCGTTACAGATCTCCTGCGAGCTGCTTCACCGTCGACCACACCATCAGCAGCTTCTCCATGTTTTCATGGATAGATGTCCACTGTTTAGAAAATGCTTTAACGCCCCTGGCTGGCGTTATAGCCTTTATCGACTCCTTGTGCTTCTTTAATTCAATTCGTCTGCTTCTTCTCAGCACTGTACTTCACACTCACTTTCTTTGGACACATGGATGGATAAACTAACTTTTGCAAAATAACTGTAAGCACAAATGCTCATAACCCGAATTTTAGCTCTCCACCTCAAAACCAAAAAATCGAGTTGATACACTCGTAAGTCAAGGTACCACTGTATGTATGTATGTGTGTGTGTTTGTGTGTTTATGTGCACTTATAAACTGCTCAAAAATTTAAAGGAACACTTTGAAAACACATTTTGACAAGCTCAATGGAAAAAAAATCATGCTTGATATCTATACTGACATGGACTGGGTAATATGTTAGAAACTAAAGGATGCCACATTGTTTGACAGAAATGCTAATTATTAACCCACAGAGGGCTGAATTCAACGACACCCCAAAAATAAAAAAAATAATGACGCGGCAGGCTAGTCCATTTTGCCGAAATTTAATTGCAGCAATTCAAAATGGTACTCAGTAGTTTGTATAGCCCCCACATGCTTTTATGCATGCCATGACGACACCTGGGAGCTCCTGGAGAGTCTGAGGTGCAATCAGGTGTCGTCGGATGGAGCGAAACAATGCCCAAGAGATGTTCTATTGAATTTAGGTCAGAAGACCATGGGGGCCAGTCAACGGTATCAGTTCCTTCATCCTCCAGGAACTGCATGCATACTCTTGCAACATGAGGCTTGGCATGGTCATGCACCTAGAGGAACCCAGGACCCACTGCACCAGCATAGGGTTTGACAATAGGTCCAAGGACTTCATCCTGCTGCAACAAGCTCTTCTGTCGCCATTACTCTAAATCAGTGGTTCTCAAACATTTTCTCTTGTTCTCCACTTGGCAGGAAAAAATAATTTCACGCACCACCCCAACAACAAAAAACAGAAAAGTCTATGTCAGGCATGTCCAAAGTCTGGCCTGGGGGCCCAACTGTGGATCTTGTTCAAATTTCCACCAGCCCGTCATCTGAAATATGAAAGATTAAGGCTAATTATATTCGCTCCAAAGCCCTGTGCCACTGCCAAATTCAACAGTTTCTACTCGACATCTAGGCTGAATATGGAGATGTTATGTATCACAACGACGTAAGATGGCTCAGTTGAAGGTCTGCACTGCAGCGCTTCTACTCTCTTAGGGAGAAAATCTGACAATTCTTGGCAAAAAAGGAACAACTGATGTGAGAAATATCTGATCCTGTTTGGCTGGCTGATTTTGGGCTTTTAGTTGACATAACACAGCCTCTGAACGCACTGAACATGAGCCTTCAGGGGCAAAATGCAGTGGTAAGCCAGCTGCATTCACACATCAAAGCCTTTGGGACCAAGCTGCAACTTTTCCAAAGGCACCTGTCACAAATGCAGCCCAATACCACACATTTCCCATCACTGCAGGAAATAATGACCAGTTTTCCACAGAACAATATCAGTGCGCAAATGAGGAGGTATGCAGCAGACATCTCACCTCTGGCTGAGGAGTTTCAACAGCATTTGTTTTGCAGCTACTGAAAAGGAGATCACACTTTTTCCCTCTCCTTTCTCCATAGACACTGATGATGCTCCAGAACACCTGCAGCTGGAGCTTATTGAGCTACAGTGTGAAGCCGAGTGTCGAAGTCGGCAAGCAATAGCTCCCTCTTGTCAACTTTTACTGCCAACTGAATAAAGGCAGGTTCCAAGAGATTAGAACATTTGCTGAGAAAATGCTGAGCTTGTTTGGCTCAACATACTTGTGTGAGAAGACACTCTATTTTACTATTTTACCAGAATATTTTACTAGTCTTTACTAGAGATGTTGTGATACACAAGTAGTCAATCAAACATAAGTTGTGCATGCAGCTCAAATCCTGCCCAAAACAGCATGTTTCAGCTATTTGATGGGAGTACACTTAATATATATGTAAGAAAATGCTGTGCAACGACTTGCTGGCAGCTATAAATTAATTTTGCAAGTATGTGCCTTATATATCATCACTACGCGCATGTGTGCTGAGACAAACAGCTTAGAGAACCAGAAGAAAATCTCAATTCAGCACAAAACTTGCTGGCTAACAAAACGTGTACCACACTTTACTGTCTTTTGGAAATACTTTTTACCCATAAATAATAAACAGCCTCAAACTAGCTAACTGAACTCAGTTTACTTTCAGTTATCCTTACCCATACATGGCTTGCTAAGAGCCAGCAACATTTTCAAACTTTGTTTTTTACAACAAATAGTAATTAGTATATTTATTATTAGTAAGCCATGCGGGTTGAGAGAGTTATTACTGTGTTTCTGCTGTTTGCAGCTCTTTGTTTGGGTTGCCCACACGGTGCTAATGCTAACGCAGCTGCCTCCATCAGTGCTTTGCCTGAATGTGACCTTCCATCTTACCTCTCTACTTCTTCCACCATCTCACCTCCTAAAGCCTCCACCCTTTCTCCTGATGATGACGACTGACACCCACAGACAATCCACCACCATCACTGAGGACCAGGCAAGGAGAGAACTACAGACTCCATCCTGCCAAGGTACGAGGACCAGATGGAATAAGCTCACAAGTGCTCGAGTTCTGGACCTTCCAGCAATGTGGAGTACTGCTGAGTATCTTCAACTTGAGCCTGAGTATTAAAGTATTTATGCTGTGGAAAACATATCTGGTTTCTGTGCCTTCAACACCATTTAGTCAGTCCGGATGGGGAGTAAGCTGTCTGCTATCCAGGTTCATGCTCCTATAGCCTCATGGACTTTGGACTGTACATGTGGCTGCTGGGCTGTGTGTCTGACACAGTGCTGTGTAGCTCTGGAGCTCCTCAGAGAACAGTTCTGTCACCATTCCTCTTAACCCTGTACACATCCGACTTTATGTACAACACAGAGGCTTGCCATCTGCAGAAATTCTCAAATGATTTACCGATAGTCAGATGTATCAGGAATGGAGACTCAGAATATAGGATGACAGTGGACAGCTATGCTGACTGGTGTGATCTGAATCAGCTGCAGCTCAACAACAACAAGACCAAGGTCCAAGTAATGGTGGACCTGAGAAGATACTAGTCAAACTGTTCTGGCTCTCCAGCCAGATACAAGAGGGGTCTAAGCAGGCTGTATTTTTTACTTTTTAGATTCTGCAACACCATCTTGTGGATGTTCTATGAGTCTGTAGTGGCCAGTACTATTTTCTATGCTTTGGTGTGCTGGGGTGGCAGCATGAAATTGGCAGACATCAAGAGACTTAAACTGATCAGGAAAGCGGGCTTAGTGGTGGGTGAGGAACGACAACTTGGAAACTGTGCTGAAAGGAAAACATTGTCTAGGCTTCAGTCCATCATGGACAATGCTGATCACCCACTCTACAGAGTTGTAGAACAGAGAAGTACTATTAGCCACAGACACAACAACATAAAGTGCTCCACTGAACGGCACAGAAAACCCTTCCTCCACACCGCCATCAGACTTTACAGCTCCTCTCACACACCCAGAATAATCTGTTTAATAACCTGCTGCTACTCAGATGTGCAATTTCTTATGGTGTGTTAAACCCTTACTATGTGCAATTGTTTATTATGTGCAACATTACTACTTGGGTCACTACTTACATGCAGTAGTTTATGTGCAATAGTTGTTTGTGCAAAATCACGACTTATATCACTATTACATGCAATTAGGGCTGCAAAATTCTGGGAATTTTCTAAGTTGGAAAACTTCCATGGGAATTAACGCGAATTTATGGAAATTAACGTGAATAAATTTGAAGTTTGGGATCATAAAATGTAGTTGGTAAAAATATATATTGCAGTTGAGTATCTATGCTATTCCTCAATCACAGGCACATAACATACTACTTACTGCAGGGCTATTGAGGCCACACCCCCTACATGCATTGTGCATTCCTCCATCACATGCACAATGATTTCTAGAATTCTGAACTACTAAAGCTACTTTTCTGAGCCCACAGCACAGATACAGACTATTGAAGCCACACATCTGAGCCCAAGGACTACATAAAGTCAAGTAAGTTTTGATGATACTATGAGATACATAATATTTGATCTATGGTGTTAAAGTTTAACTAGCAACGACTAAATCAAAATGTATCCATACATAGCTTGGTAACTGGTAAACCAGACAGGCTAAATGTAAACCAGCTAGCACAATTTTATTAAAGAGGCTAGTTTATCATGATGCTAGCTACTGCCTCCTGCCAGACGATTTTATGTAACCATACAAGATTTTATACATCAGTTGTAAAACATTTTGAAGACCATTCCATTTGTTCAGCTAACTATCTACATATCTGCACTGCATTGCATTAGTGTGGTTTTTTTTGCACATCCAAGTGTATGTGGGGGCATTTCACACCAGCTAATGTTGATATTTCCAAAATTCCGGAACTGAAGTTCCCATGGAAAGTTTCTGGAAATTTACCAAGAATTTTCCGCCCCTTTGCAACCCTACATGCAATATCAGACTCAATAGAGAGAACAACTTCAAACCACTATTTGTGTTAACTAGTAAAATACTCCAGTAGTAATTTTATTTACTTATCTATGGTATAGATCAGAGAGAAAGTACAGTGGGAACGTATCTAAACAATCTCTTTTATCATGTGACAAAAACGAGACGAGACACAACGTAAATGCTGGTCATGTGACGATAACTAATGAAATATATAATTTAATATTGTTGACAAATAAGAACGAGACTAAATGTGGTTTACAAAATAAAAACTATGCTAAAATGTCTTCATTTTCATTGACTAAAATGAGACGAGACGTTATTTCCTGTATGATAGGGAGGTGAGAAAAAAAGTATTGGTATGATCGACCTTAGGGTTTAACAGCGTTACGTCCCAATACTTTTGTCCATTGAGAGGCACTGTGAATTAAATATATCTAGAGAGGCCATTATATCTCTAGAGTGGCTATTAAAGTGCCAGGGAGAGAGAAATCACATACACACGCAGAGCATTTTTGATAAGCAGCCTTTCCCATATCCATGTAAAAAAGCTGATCCTAAATTGTTCTGATTTGGTTGTGTAGACTATATTTGTTCAGGAATAAAAAAAAATATTCAGGTAAGTTCAGGCCAACGCACTGAAGGTGAAGACTTTTACTAGTTTAACAAATGTGGGTTTTCCTTTTATTTGCATTTTTAGTGATGTGATGTTATTTTATTTCTTTATTTTATTTAAATTTGTGTGTGTACTTCTAAGTTCTAACAAGTTTGGTTGGCAAAATAAATGTTATAATTTCAAATCAGAGTGTCTTCCATGTCTGGAATGGATGGACAGTATTCTTGAGTCAATAAGGTAACAATAATATAAAAATAAAACAACCTTGTTTGAATTGTGAAATAGGTTTGACTAAAAGAAAATATAGATTTTGTCTATTCTACTAGATACGTATACTATACTGACTGGGTTAAACAATATTACATTACTAAAAAACGAGACTAAAATACAAATTTCATTGACTAAAACTAGACGAAAATAGTCGTGGATAATTCTGACTAATATAAGACTAAAATGCTCAGACTTTTAGTTGACTGAAACTTGACTAGACTAAAAAGAGTATGGACGTGACTAATAAAAACTAAAATGACAACTTGATGCAAAGACGACACTAAAACTAAAATTAAGACAGGCCGCCAAAAACAACACTAGCTACAGAGAGATAGAGGCAATTTCGTGCTATAAGTGCTTTGTGACCGGTCATAGTGCCACCAAGTGGTAAATATGGATACAAATTGGGGTACTGCTGTTGAGTGATGCCTTGCATGGGTTTACGAAGTTTTGTAAGCATTGACCCAAGGGCTTATGAGTAATTGCAGTTTAACTCATTGTATGCAAAACCGACAAGCTTAGTTTGCATATAGTGGCCATGCTGTTTGCAAATTTGCACTTGTTTTTGATAATTGACAAGGAGTGTCTTGCGATTCCAACGAGACTACAATTGTGCAGATTTGTCAAAAAATCAGGGACTAGTACGCAAAACTTGGTTTTGAATATTATGCAAATTAGCAAAAATGCTTTTTGGCCTACCATTTAGCCATTCTTTGACTAAATGATACGAAATTTACAAGGTGTTGAAAGATACAAATGTGGAAGCCCTTCACATATTTTTCTGCTTTTGGGATACACTGTTTATTAGTTGCCCTTCAAAATATTTGAAACACGGTACAAAATTACCAGATAATAGCAAAAGAAATGGATTTGGCTTGTTGTCGTAGATTATCCAATAGTCATTGTCTAAAAACAAATAAAACACTGCCTTTTGTAATAATCGGTACCAAGTGAAAATTCAGAAAAGTATTGTTTTACCACACAATGTTTTCCAGTGTTTCATCCTGAAATAAAGACTGTCCTCTGCCAGTCTGAAGCATTCACGCATTACTCAGAAAGTATTCTAAATAGTGGTAATACTGAAGCATGCAGTGGTCACTCAAGTTAGAAATAAACCTGCTAAAGAATTTCATGAATAAACAAATATATAATGGCCATACAAGAGTATAAACAAGCAACAGATCCTGAACTGACAGTTTATTAGGTAACTTGTACCTACACTGTAGGTCATTTTATTATGCAAGGTCCATAGTTTGCCAGTCACCCTCTACTATGTTCACCAGTGGAAAGCACCCAGCACATAAACCACTGCTGAACACTTATCTGAATGGTGGATCACTCTCAGTAAAACAGTAATACCAGTGGTCGGAGGTGCTGTACTGGTATATAATCACACTAGACCCAAGCCTGACAAAATATCAGATTTGAGAGTGGGATCTGGAAGATTATTTTTCCACACATAACATTGTACCTGTTTTTCCCCAAATAAGTGATTTCACATGTGGTAAATGTGATTTTATTTGAAGGAAAATGCCTAGTTAAATTATAGAAACTTTCATTAATTTTCTCTCTTGTGGAAACTCACTTTTTTTAATGTAGTCAAATAAGTGAACAATAAAGCCAGTCTTACTATCTTTGCTATGGATGACATTAAAAGACAGCACAAAAGAAGGGTCAGGGACATCATTATGAGTCAGGGACATATGTATAACTTGTGATAATACTGGGTCATTCCATTCCAACTCACCAAGGACCTTCCAGTTCCTGTCATGGATCTTCTTGTAAAAAAAAAAAAAGTAAATTCTGTGATGTTGTGATGTAAAAAAATGCCTAATTTTATGGTGTAAACCCTAAATATGTCCCCAAATATGCTGGCAAAACACTTTAATTTGATTTTAAACCTTACCCTGAAAGAAAATGTAAAGGTAAATCTGTATCCGTACAGTACAGTGTACACTGAACTGCCGTCACACAGTGCTAGAATGCAAAATACCAATATTGCCCCTATATAGACTGTACTGTAATTCATGCATGCACGTTTTCTTTGGTATAAGCAGGTAAATACAGTGTAACAAAAATACAGGGCTTTAAGAAGAACAAAACAAAAAAACTCGATGGGGAAATTCTGGACTACAGTTGCGAGGGATGCGTCAAAGAGCAGCAGCCAATCAGCAGCAAGGAGAAATAAATAACATTCTTGGATTGGCTACTTTTAATCTCACCATCGCAAGACGTGCTTTCGTTGTGTTGTCTAAAGTAATAAAAAAATTATAGTTATTTTTTATATGGAAATGTAGCTGAATTTACATTAATATTTATGTAACAAAATTTGTAAATTATATTTTTCTTAATAATTTAGCACTCAAATGCATGAAAAATTATTGCCACGAAAAAAGCTGTGACGTCTGGGCCTCGTCCGCCACGCCCCCTCATCCTCTTGCTGGGTAGCTAAGCGCCGCGCCCAAACATAAACAGCCCAGCGTGAGGACGAGGCCCGGATGTCACAAAATTCGCAATAGTGTGGGAATTTCCTTGAACAACTATTAGTATGGTTCTCCGGAAAAATCTGTGATGGACCGAAGCCGGGACTGTTAAACCCGTTTCAGTCCCAGACTGGCTTTGTTTTCTGGTGCTACTACTTCCTAGTGTCAGAAATTACTTCAGAAAAGTTTGACACTGTGAAATAATGTGCATAGAGCTAATTAACTAAGACTAATACTTTGTCCCAGACACATGGAACAAGATACCATCACCTCATGTGCAACAAACCAGGTTATTACAAGTTGTCAAACAAATATAAAACTACTGAAAGCAATGACGCCAGTGAAAAGTAAGAAAATTGGCATGTCTTATTTCTTTTTTTTACATACACTTTTGTATAAGTTCCAAGGAAACTTAAGGCTCATAATACACACAAAGAATAATAACAATCCGAAATTTAGCTCTACGGGGTATACATAAAATAAATCATACTTATTTGGAAGTAAAAGTACTCTTAAAAGTATTTTTAGAAGTATTTAGGTCGTGTATTTAACAGCTCTTTTTACATTAGTTTTGGGGGAAATGACGAACTATGCAATGCTCTTAATTCCAGCTGAGTTGGCATGGACTGACCCTATTTTAAGTTATGATAGCAGGAGAATCGGCATGTTTGCAAGCGCTAGCCAGTGTTTACAAAGCTTTACGTCGGGAAAACTGCAGCCACGCCACAGGGGACACAGTAACACAAGCTGGAAGAACTGCAGCGACCAAAATCAGCAGAAAAATGACTTCCAAACACCAAATCCATTTATCGCGTTGCTAAATAAAAGTGGAGCGATACAAGTCCAAATTGTGAGTTTGATAGGTCTATCGTTTGTGGTAAAGAGCATTTACTGAGAAAACTCGAATAATTCTGTGGTCACTGAGGCCTAGCTGTTACTCCTCCCAGCTAGCACAGAGCCGGTTAGCATGCTGCACGGATACAAATCAGCGTAACTTAAACAAGCAAATATCTTACCTGATTTTTGTTTTTAAATGTCTTCGGGAGGTGGGGTTCAGGGGTAGAGGGGGACAGGTTCGGGAGGGAATGGACGCGGGGGAGGGGGGATTGTGAAAGGATTCGGGGGAAAAGGGAAAGATGTGTGTGCGATCAAGCTCCAATCCTACAGAGACAACAAACATCACACTCTGAACTCTCACCCCTCACCCAAATCCTCCCTCAGCAATGCCCAGCAAGCTCTGCAGAATGTTTTAAACACAGAGTAACACGATTAAAGGACACTCAGCATTTCAAATACCCTGAAGGTAAACATACAAAAATAATTTAAAAAATACATTTGATTTTGATCCCGTGTAGCTAATTATTCTTATTCTTAGTTGTAGTATTTTGTTTGAGTTTGTCTTTATTTAGCTGATTACTCGTTTTCAGAATAAAAAAAAAGCAAAAAGATAATCACTTACGTTTTTACATTTTTGATTTGTGCAGTTTAGCAATCACGTTTGTTAAATTATTCTAAACAACTGGCAGGAATAAAAATATAAAGAAAAAACAGGTGCCGCAAAGTTTTAAATAGTTTAAATGGTGTTTTCCAGGGAACATTTCGTAACATGGATATGCTAAAATTATAAACCTATGGATTTAACACGGCACTTCACAGACCAGTGGTGAGGCGGCTACGGCTGCAGTATAGATTATCTATACTGAGTAAACTGAAGGTATGTCAGTCCTCTGTTGTTTTGCAATGGAAATAAAAATTATCTCTCAACTACACCATTCAGATCAGACCTCGTAAGTTTTAAGTCAGTCATTTGAGGCCGTAAAAACAGTTAAGCTAATTTCTGGCTTGTCCACTTAACAAACAGGTCCCCTGTCAACAAAACTGGGGGATGTTTTTTTGTTTGTTTGTTTGTTTTTTCTCTCCATGTTAGCTGGACAGGTGTAAACAAAACCATCCACAATGATTGGTCCTGGACTTTTGGGTCTACTTTTTTGCAGTCCTCGCATAAGACCACAGTAAGTGCGTATAGAGATCACATTTCAGCACCTCTTTGAATGTTAAAATGAGAAATGGGACACCCTGCACCAGGGGTGTCCAGACTTTTTGCAAAGAGGGCCACATTTGATAAAGTGAAGATGCCCGGGGGTCAATAATTCCTTCTGACATTTTTTTAACCACAAAAGTTACATGAAAATACACACTGTTATAAAACAATGTTCATTGTCACAATTACCTTTATCGTTCAAATGGCAATGTGACCAAATATAAGCCACTCAGGCAGACGTGAACAACTCTAAAAACACAATTCTACCTTACTTTCATATATGGAGAGTCAGATAACAATGAACAAACTGTATAGAATACCTTAAATTTCCAAGAGTTTGATAAATATCTGCCTTATGAACATTTTAAACGAGTTATAAGTAATGCACAGTGGTCTGTTATCATTAAAGTTTAAAACAAGTGAATTTTGCCCTTGTCTTTTACAAGATCTTTCAGTAAGCAATAGTTTGTGTCACATCTACAGGTACATAACATCAACAGTTATAACCAAATCTTATTCAAGAGTTTAATGAAATAAGTCCCGAAAGTCCAAGTTCATTAGTGTGTTTTAGGCTTTGTACTGTTAATAGTAACAGATGTTACCGTTCAAAACACTCAATTTCAGATTACAGATAACTTACTGACACATTCTTTGCAGTCGCAGAAATGAGTGGAGGGTTTGCGGCTCGGATGCAGAGCCAGATAGCGTTAGACTGGTGCCACCGTGTGGTGAAAAGAGGAATTACATTTTAAAGTTTTATGATTTGTTTATTCTGACATAGCTAGCGAGCCATAAAAAACACATTATAAGACCGAAGCTGCAGGCCGTATGAAATCTGACTCCGGACTTTGGACAGGCCTGCCCTACACTCTGTCAGTCCTCATGTACATGTACAGGTGTGGACTGTAGGACCATAAGTGAACCATTTGGGTTGTGGTTACTCTTGCTAACCACCTGTTCTCAAACAAGCCAATGATGAAGGGATGTTGTGAAGACAGAGTTGAGATGAAAAGAAAACATCATACACATATATATGTATGTACGTGTATATATATGTATACAGTAACCCCCCACTTTTATGCATATCGCCAGTCACAGTATCAGTCCAACGCATATTTTTTCTGAGAAAGGGCAAAGGGCAGCAGCCAATCAGCAGCAAGGAGAAATAAATAGCGTTCTCAGATTGGCTACTTTCAAACCTCTTGCCTCAGAGTGCAGCGGTATTTCACCGTCCCAAGACGCGCTTTCTTTGTGTTCTCTGGACAGTACCAAAAATTATTTTTATATAGAAATGCAACTGAATTTACATTAATATCTATGTTACAAAAAGAGGAAATTATATTTTTCTTAATAATTTAGCACTAAAATGCATGAAAAAATCATATATTTCCACGAAAAAAGCTGTGACGTCCGGGCCTCATTCGCCACACCCCCTTGTCCTCGTGCTGGGTTTTTTATTTTTGGGTGCGGTGCTTAGCAACCCAGCATGAGGACGAGGGGGCGTGGCGGATGAGGCCCGGAGGTCACAAAAGCAAAAAAAAATGCAGAGGATGCAGTTTTCGCGTTAGTGAGGGGGTTTGAGCGAACAATTATTAGTTGGGTTCTCAGAAACAATCCGCAATGGACTGAAACCGCGACTGCTGATCTGCGTTTAAGTAGGGAGTTACTGTATATGAAAAATTGCAGTCAGGGTTCCAGCTTCATCACAGCACTGAAACAGCCCTAGTAAAGATAGTAAATTATCTTTTACTGTCCACTGACAAAGGATTTCTTTCTTTGCTGGTTTTGCTTGACCTTTTGACACTACTGACCACTTAATTCTTAAACAGACTAGAAAACCTGATCAGGGTCACAAGAACAGCCTTATTCTGGTTTAGATCTTAGCTGTGTGACCGCTATTAGTCCGCTATTGTCAAGACTTCATTGGCTTCTGATCTAATTTGCATGTAAAGCCCTAAATGGCCTCCCACCCAAATACCTCTGTGAACTTATCTCTTGCTATGACCCTCCAAACTCAATTAGATCTCAAAGTGCTGCCTATCTACTCATCCCCAGAATTATAAAAGCTACAACAGGGGGAGGAGCCCTTTCAAGCCCCCCAGTTCTGGAATACTCCAAAATAACGTTACAGACTCAGACACATTTGGAGGTCTTAAGTTTAGGCTGAAACGTGTCTAATCAGGGCTTCCATAATTATTTTTTTCTGTTAGATGAAGAGTGTAAAGCTGGCAGGTGGCGGGCACAGAGAATTGTAGTAGACTGGGATGTAGTAGACCACTCCTCACATTCCCTCAAGTTTGTTGACAGTAGTGGTGTGTTGCACTCTTTAGTTATAAATTATACCCTCTAAACTTAAGCAGATCTAACTCGGTTTTTGTTTTCTCCAACTGTTTTTCTGTCTAGCCCGACTTATCACCATCAATGCTCCAGGTCACCATCTCATACTGCATCTGCAATTGCTGGGGTCCCTTGCCCATATGTCCTCAACTAGTTTGGCTGCTTTGGATTAATAAGTAATAAGTGGCCCCTTAAAGTCACACATGAACGCACAGTGTGAACAATGTTTCTTTCTCTGCACCAAGTGAAGCAGTGGTCTGAATGATAAAAATGCTAAATAATATGGTATGTCTTCACCCCATTAAAGTTAATACAGCATTTATTTAGTGATATATAGAAGCTACACGATTCTTAATCTCTTTTAGGCCTTTATATGCTGCCTCCACATGCTGAATGGCATGTGCCTTTTTTTTCCCTTCTGAGACAGGCTGGAAGAATGCCCTTCTGAAGAAGCCCCCAAAAGTTAAAGCAGAAAACATCTGCACTTGAGTAAACATATACAAATAATTGTGTAAATCCTTGAGAGAGACGCCTTTACGATCTATTCAGGTTAGGAAAACCCGGCCACCAAGGAGTCACAGGAAGTACAGGTCGTGAATTAGTAATAAGTGAGTTTTCGAAGCTACCTTATATCAAGAGGTCTAACGGTGTCGATGCAGACACAGGAACCGGGGAACTGTGAAGCTTATGCATGCACAAGACGTAAATTATCCATGAGGCATCCGCAAGCACAGGGCATGGTTTAGGAAAAATAAGAATGTGACCATTCAGGAAAACGAATTAAGTGATCGATTGGAAGACACTATTGGAAGACACATGGAAAGGTGGAGACATTGGAAGGAAAAGATGGAGATTTGAATATTCAAATACTGATGTAATTGAAACTTACTTGATGGTGCGGAGGATCAATGCTTTCTTATGCGTATAAAATACCCAGCTCAAATCCAACTGGGGGGAGGATCCTCCACCGGATCACAAGGCTGCTTCATCCTTCAATAAACAGCAAGCTGCATTTCCCCGACAGTGTTTGATTTTTTTTTTTTAATAGAAAAAGTTTACATTTACGGCATTTAGCAGACGCTTTTATCCAAAGCGACTTCCATTCCCTAACTACAGGGGACAGTCTCCCTG
>JBBPCX010083019.1:0-27468 GCA_037974365.1 Hydrocynus forskahlii | reverse complement strand
ACACACACACACACACACATATATGAAGTAGGCTAGGCTATTGTAATGAATTTGATCATGTTCCACAAACCTGGCTTACCAGCATCTCAGCACAAACCCTGCCCACTTGAGGTCTTTCTTCAAACATAGTCTTCATAAGGCTACTCAGAGACAACACTTAGACAACCATAATTATCATCATCCTCATTATTATTATTATTAGGCCATATATTTTCATAATCTTCATCCGGCAATTATGATAATAGCCTATTTCTTTGTGTGCGTGTGTGTGTGTGTGTGGGGGGGGGAGTAAAGAGGCTCATGATGAGGTTTGTTCAAAAAAGGTTGAGAACCACTGGTCTAAAATGACATTTTACAGTAAATACAGGTTGATTAGTGTGCATGAAATAGACTGTCTGCATGACCTGCAGTGGTACTAGCTGAAGCGCTAGCTCACTTAGTCTTAGGATCTTGACTTGTGTTCATTCTTCAAAATGGATAAGAATACGTAACGTTCATCTTGTCTTTTTCCCCCATATTTGGGCCCTGTTAGTTCCATGTTCTGTTTATTTCTTGTTTATCTTCTTTTATCCCATTTTTTGTAAATAAAGTTCATGTTTGCTCTTAAATCCTGCTCCTCTTCTGTGTTTCATGTGTTACAGAACACCATAGAAATGGAGCTGAGAGGAAGATAGTGTTCTCAACATAGCAATTTAGCAGGAGAGCAACAGGTCAGTCAGAAAAACATTAACCACCTGCTGTCACATGCACAGATATGGGCCCAATCACAGAGTACAAGGAGTAGAGCTTTAATAAACAAAGTTTACAAAGAGAAGAAGCAAGATCCAAAATGTAGCAAAGAGTCCAAAAACCAGCAAATCCAATCAAGGGGCACCAAGAACAAGTCTGCGAGGCAAATGAAAAATCCTAAAGCCAGAACAGGGGTCAGAGAAAACATAGCAAAGAAACCCAGGACTGTTAATGAGAGACCACTCCACAACCAGACAGCACTTAGTATACTTCACACTGGTGGAAAGTCTCTTACATCTATATATACTCCTTGGCCTAGAATTCAGGTGAGCCTGATCTCCTTGTTAAGGGTTTGTGTGAAACTCTGGAGTGGGTCTCTGAGAGGGTTGTCTTTTAGTCCCTGACTACAACTCCAATCCAGGGCCAAGCCGTACACCTTCATACATATGGAATTCATACACATTGTTTTTAGAGTTCAGCTATGGATGGTACTTAATGTCCTTTGCAGGTCTTTAAAAGAATAATAACTAGTTAAACATAACTCCCCTTCTTATATGCTCTATCCTCTGAAACCATGATAGGTTCTTGGCTTCTCTAGTTTTCAGCCATTGGCAGACTCTTAGCTTCTCTAGATTTTTTCTTGGAACTACAGTTTGCCAATAGTCTGAACTGATATCAGGCCTATGAATCCTGAGGGCTGCATTGCATCATGGAAGCAAAGCCTGCTGTTCAGTGCAAAGTATATTTTATTTATTTTGTGATTCCTAGAATTAAGGCTAGATACATAGAGTCCCAGCTCTAAGAAAATGCCTTACTTTCATCCATCACTGCCCCAAACATAGGCAGTCACAAATGGGTATACTGGCTCTTCTCTTTAGCTTGACATTTTCAGGGTATAACTTGACTGTGCAGCTTTTGTTGGGCCAACTGAGAGCAACATCTCTGTCTAGCTGATTGATTCAATCAACCAGTATTAGTTGAGGTATAGCAGCACACTTCCTTTCACTGAAGATTTGAAAGTGTCGTTTTATACTAGTTCAGACCATCCAGTTCAGGCCATAAGCCCATCTCAGAGCTATCTCCATTCAGGCTTACTGACTACTCTCAGTGAATGAAGCATTTTCATTTTCACTCCCTTTACTAAGCATTATGATTATGATCTGTATCTTTTCATATGCAATAGTATAACTTACATCCAGCTGTAAACACTTTTGGAGGCCCTAGTGGATTTCACTAAAGACTTCTACTGGTGTGTACTTCAGTCAAACACGTGAGTGAGCTACATACACTGTCAGAGCCCTTTACAACCCCAGGCAAATATTATGGAATAACCACACTTAGAGGAAGCTCACCAAGCTCTTTTAGTTTGTAACAAATAAACAAACCACACTTTTGACACCAAATTAAATTACTTGTCAGCTGAAACAATGGAATGGATTATAAAACTCCTTCAGGTATAAAGTGATAAACAAAATGGGAAGGTTATAAAGGAAAAGATGGGTAATCCAGGGAGAATATCAAATGGTTATAATAGAAAAGTCAAAGCAATATGCTTTAAACAAAGAAAATGTACAACACAACAAATGAAAAAAAAAATAGGCAGAAACAGGAAGCAATGTTTGTGATGGAACCGCAAGAAATCCATCCATCCATCAATCCTTTTTCTACCCCTTTGTCCCGCTGTAAGAAATCAACTGAATAAATATGAAAGGGAATTTACATCCAGAAAAACCAAACAAAATTCTGTACTAACAGAAGACAACAAGGTTAAAGTAAACAAAGAGAAGCCCTAATGGAGTGTGGACGGTAAGATGAAAGTGATATTTATTGATTAATCACTAATCTGCATACACCATGAAGATGATACAGGAGATTTTGTCCAGTGGTTTTCTAATTAAACATATGACAATGATCCCCCAGAAGAAAACAAAAAAGTTTCCCACTCTTTTATGATATGGGGTTGCATGTCGGGTAAAGGACGAAGGGACATTGCACTGATTATCTCAGCAGGCAAATGCTCAGGAGAACTTTGAAATTTTGGACACGTTTCTCATTCCATTGTTCGAAAATGGGTTTGGTGATGATTAAGTCATTTTTCAAGATGATAATGCCTCTTGCCACAGAGAAAAGGGTGTTAAAGCTTTAAATCTGGAAAGGCATATCAACTCAATGAACATCCAAAAGAAAATATATGATTAGCACTTTAAAAAATGGTCCATGACAATGATCCATCCCGCAAAGCCAATCTGTCAACCATTATTAAAAAAATTTAAGCCGGTTTGTGTGCAGAACACATATAAAAGTTTAGTTAATGCCTAACCATGTACATTCCAGTGAACCTTATATAGTACCTCAGACACCTCTCATATTACACTCTGGACTGTCAGTAGCACCTGCACGTTACCTTAGGTGTACTGCCACAACAGTCTAACTGTCTTCTGTGCAGTAATATACACAAGGTGCAATATTATTCATTCTGGTAGGTTTACATCCGTTTTACACGTTACTGTTCCACTGCTGCATTGTCTCGGATTTACATCCCATTCACACTACAGTTACATTGCTGTACTGTCAGTTTCTTGTATTGTTTCTGTCCCTTGCACTTTGTTCAATGCTGCTAAGTGACTCCTGTGCGATAATCACACTTATGGTGCAATACTAGTCATTCTGGAAGGTTTACATAGCGTCGACACAATATTGTTACACTGCATTACTAAACATTGCTGTGGTGTCTTTTTACTGTGTTTGCATTGTTTCTCTCATAACTCGCACTTTGTTGAATGTCGCTAAGTGCACAGAAACGTTGTGTCATCCCTATGTACGTATACACAGCTGCTGATGACAATAAAGTAACCTTGAACCTTGAATATTGGTTTTCATTAGTCTAAAAGGATTCAGGCCAAAGCAAGAGCAACAAAGTACTAACTGTATTCCATAATTGTTGCTCTAGACTGTTCAGATCAGATAGACACTTGTTTTCATCATTATTTCAGTGCACTTGTTTTCAGAGACATTTTGTAGCCGAGATTATCTCCATGTTCTTCACTTTTCTCAGCCCCTGAGCTACACTAATCAAACAGGTGAGTAAGTGAGAAACGGGCAGACAAAAGAACTAATTATTGTAATTGTTAGTTGTGTAATCAGGTGGTATTTCTTGGGGTGAAGACACCTCACCCCAAGCACCCCTTTGTCTCTCACCTCCACATATTCCTGTACTGTTTGAGCACTAAACCTCCGTCCCCGTTTCTGTGTCTGATCCCAAGCACTAGGTGGCATTACAGTTGATTTCTATGCCTTGTTGATTTTATATTAAGTTGGCACTAAACTAAAATCCAGTAAATCTTTATTGTGTTTTATGATCAAACGCATTTTAACATTGGTCAGTTAGCCTCTAAAGAGCATCCGGAAAGTGTCCAGAATCCCAGAGAATGTTCTAGAATTATGCTGTGGTCTAAAAGTTTAAACAAAACAAAATGATTGTTTATATGATTCTCAAAATAACAAGTAGAATACCTGATTATCATAACTAATCAGTAGATATAGACCTGTACACATGACAATCTACAAGCAGCAATGTGTGGACCAAGCAGTAGAGCAGGGGAGAGCCACCATGGCAATTTGATCTGATCACGTTAAAGGCATGACCATAAGCACTGATGGCAACTTTTTTTTCAGCTGATCAACGAATTAGGTGTAACTGAACACAAACATGAATGGCAAATTAAATAATATGCTGTGGAAGATGTGAATAAAATTGTTTTTGAATTAGAGAGAGCAAGAGAGACGCTGAGGGAAAATACCTTGAATAGACAGTTAATAAACATCATAACATTTTAGGTTGCCAAAAGTCTTTACTGTTGCTGTGTAGATTATGTTCTTAGCAAGCAAGCCAACCATTACAGCTACAAACTTGCTGACGTCGTCTACACATGAGCTGAACATGACCCAGTCTTGGTCTTTGAGTGTGTCCTGTCATGTGACATGGAGACATTGTGTCGTAACAAAAAAAAAGTTAAACTAATTCCATAATTTACATTTGATTAAATTACAGCTTTATCATCCACTAAATTGTCCACTACAGTCATATTATCTTAGTAGGCATACATATCCTAATGCCTTTCACAGGATATAGTAAACAGATTCTATGTTCTTGGAAGAGACAACTAATTAGTAATCTCTGCATGAGTTAACAGATGAGCGAAAAGATTGGTCACCACATCTATTATGCCTGAAAGAAAGACATGCTGCCACCCATGCTGCCCAATGGCAGTGCAGTCCGTTGTATTCTCTGGATCATCAGAACAGATGGCAAGTGGCGTAAAGCCCAACTCTGCACTTGTAGGACCAGAGTCTTAGCTGGTTGAGGTATTGATGATGCCTCCTGCTTTTGACACCCTGATCAAATAATGCTTTACTGATTTTCCAAGTGAAAATAAGTATACATTCTGTACAGGGAAATTTCTATATTGCTGATTTACTGGAAAAAAAATCAAACCTAACATTTTACTTTTTCACTGGCCACAATTTATTGTTCAAATAAACATTACAAGTGTAAACAAACATTTACAAGTGTAAACAAGATTTTAAATGAGCAGCTGTAAGCGAATAGAGTATGTACTGTAAAGTGCAGTGTGCTAGTTGCTGCTGATGTATACAGACCTAGATAACAGATGGCAGGTTAGAAACAATGAGGCACATGGTTCAGCTAGTGTTATAATGAACAGTGTAAGGTTGCAGTGACGTGTCATGGTTAAGGAGTCTTATTGACTGAGCCTCTGCTCTGGTCCTAATACTCCTGAAGTATTTCCCTGATTTCTGTAGTTCAAATGACAATTACTGGGGTGAAACTTAAAGTGAAAAGTGATCTTTCTGTCATACGTGAACAAATCACAGCACACAGTGTGAACAGCACGAAATTCAACCTCTGCATTTAACCCATTCACCAAGTGAAGCAGGGGGCAGCCAGGAACACAGCGCCCGGGGAGCAGTGTGTGGGGACAGTACCTTGCTCAGGGTACCTCAGAGGTGCCCAGCGGTCTTCGGAAATGAACCCACGAGTTCCTGATCGCAGGGGGAACGCCCTAACCACTAGGCCACCTAGTTGCTCTGATCCTGCATCTCCGGGTAGAAATGTCTGGCAGAGATGGTAGAGGTGATGGGCATTCATATCGCCGCTGGTCGGCCCTATGTTATACTTGGTGGTACAGATGTTCACTTCCTCGTGGATAGTTCCATCAACCCATGATTTTTGGTTGCCAAAAGTCTTTACTGTTGCTGTGTAGATTATGTTCTTATCAAGCAAGCTAACCATTACAACTTGTTGATGTCGTCTACACATGAGCTGAACAATACTTTTGTTTATATTCCAGCAAGAGGAAAACAATGTCATGGTCTGATCTCCCAAAATAGCTTTGTAGGCTTTGAATGCTGTGTAAATGTGGTCCAGTCTGTTAGCTCCCCTTGTAAGGCACCTGGCATGTTGGTAGAAATTCAACATAACTTGTCAGAGCTTCACTTTATTAAAGTCCCTCATCACAATAAGTGCAGCATCTGGGTGTTTATTTTGAGTCGCAGAGGCACATTGTGTAATTCAGACAGGGCCATACCTGTGTCCACATGAGGTGGGATAACTGAGCTGAACTCATGAGGCAGGTAGACCAGATATTCCAGATTAGGCAAGCAGAAGTGAGAGAGAACAGAAACGCTCTTTGCCTCACACCGCTTGGTGTTTACCATGAAACAGCCTTGTTAGCTTCCGATGTTCCGTCCATGTGGAACACAGAGAAAGAGTCATACAGAGTCAGTGCTTGATCTGGCACAAGGGCAGTCAGCCATATCTCAGGAAAACACAGAGTGTTGCAGTTCCTCATGTCCTGTTGGAAAGTCACTCTTGCTCTCAGATTGTTCAGCATGTTGTCCAGGCACTGAATGTTTGTGAGCTGAATGCTGGGCAGTGGAGGGGGATGAGATTGACTTCTTAGCCTGTTCCAGACATTGGCACGGATCCCGTGGGACCTCATAGGCACTTTGATCTCGTCCCACATTTCTCAGTCAACCACAATGGGTTAGATTTAAGACATTCGAAAACTATCTTGAACTTGATTTGCAATGTCCCAAAGTGTTGCACTGCCATAAATCTATTGATATGTTGGTATGAAAGATGATAAATAAATAAAATAATCATAAACACACAGAACGATCAGGCAGGCATCTGAACATAACTTCACTATACTAAAAGAAAATATGTGTGTAATCTGTAAAGGATGCACGCGAATTTTCACTTAGAAAATCAACAATGCATGTGATTTGACCATGGGTGCTCAATTGTTGTGCATGACTCGTTTATACATTTAATATGGAAAGCTTGTTTGCCTTGTAAAACACTTGAATAAAAAGGTTCTACAGAAAAAACAGAACATTTTATGGTGTACACCCATTTAATCACACTAACTTGGTATGTGGCTATAAAAGTGTTACTCTGTCATATTGCTCCGTCTCTCTGCAATGAGGGCAGGCGCATAGGCAGACTTCCATTTTAATCCTTTTTATTTACAAAAGCAAAACAGGCACGAAACAAAACTCAAAACTATAACGAAAGAGACTGGAGCACAAACTAAACAAGCATGACTGTATAACAGAACCAGCAAACCATGACAGACTGTGGACCGACACTCAGGTCCAACACAAAACAAACTAAATACAAAACTCAAAAGTCCCTGAACCAGTCGAAATTAAACATCGGTTTCCCCGAAAACACATAATGCAAACAAACACAAGACTGGTGTGCTCAGGCATTTCACAATAAGAGTCCCAAAATACAAAACAAAGAACTGAAAAGGATGGCCTCTAGCAACCTCCAACGGTCACATTCCATGGGGCATATAAACACACCTCGTTCTCTTAGAGCTGTTTTGGCTGGGAGAAGTCTTTCTGACAGGCGTGAAGTCTTTCTGACAGGCGTGATGCAGCCTTACACATCAGTAAACTCACTCCTCCCTCAAACACTCCTACTCTCACAACCTGTACCCGCCAGCAGACACACACAGACACACACACACACACACACACACACACACACACACACACACACACATGGTCAGAAAAAGGGCAGTTGTGTGTCATTTTATTGGCACTCACCAGATCATGCAGCAGAAGATATCACAGTATGAGAGCCTACACACAAACACAAACACACACCCACACATACTAACACACACACTCTTTCACACACACAAATACACACACACATACACACACACACACACACACACACACTAACCTATTAAAATATGAGACAAAATACAAATCATAAGAAATTAAACAAATGAATGTCATATATTTTTTTTATAATCAGTTTCAAAGCACTAATGACTTTTGTGTGTATTCTGTTTGCACAGATGCGATTACATGAAAACAAGGTACTGGTCTGTCTACCTAAAACATGGTTATTGCTGGTACATTGTAACATAACTCAATTAGCACTTAGTTGGAGACTTTTATTGTATTTTTTCCTTTTATTGTATTTTTTCCTTTCATCTTATTTTTTTTGTTGTAACTTTTTCCCACGTTTTGTTGTCACATGATACCACCAATGCTGGGAGAACGAAGGCTACCATGTGCGTCTTCTGAGCCTTGTGAAGCCCACAAATTAATGAACAGAAGTGAAATGATAAAAAAAATAATAATTAGCATATATACATACATAAGACAAAATATTACAGAATAATGAAAATGCATGCATGTTGCATTCTTCAGTAATCAGATGACTACAGATTTGGAAAGGACCAAATCAAGAGTATATTTGGCAAATAATTAAATGAAACATGCAGTATACTAAACAAAAAACCTAAATAACAGTTTGCCTAATGAATGCTGACCCAGTACAAACACACCAAAAATAATGTTCTGCCTCTAATGCAACATCATTAGAGAGCTCCACAAGCTTAGGGAAAACACTAACTGGCAATTTGTTACATAATCTTACATTCTAAGAGACATCCATGCAGACTAGCCTCATCCAGATGGATAGAGCAAGCCAGTGTTCTCCTAGACTCACAGCCATGGATGGCTGTGGCATCACTGAGGATGGAACTTCATTGAGGATGAGTCTTCATTGAAGACTGTTTAATATTATTTCATCTAAGAGCCACATATCTGTACTGACAAACACAAATACACATTCACACACATTCACAAACCCCTACTGCCTATTTGGTTCTCTGTTGTCAGTATGTGAATATAATAGTGGTAGTAGTGGCACATTTTGAGTGTGTGGATATGTTTTGTGTGGGCATACTTTATTCCCAGAGTCAATACTTCAAATAAATACTCTGCTACAGATACTATCTGTAGAGGTTTAACATTTGCACTGTAGCTACCCCTTTTGTTGTCTTTCTCTCCAGGTCGACCTGAGGAGAATGGACTTCCCTTTTGAGTCCTGAGGTTTCTTCCTCCAGCTGAGAGAGTTTACTTTGCCTCTGGTTGTAAAAAGCGCTATATAAAATAAACTGAATTGAATTGAATTGTGTCTGTTTTCTTTATAACTAAGATAGGGACCAATATTGCTCTTTGTGTTTCAGTCTGTTTTTATTAACATGCTCATTTTTCTAATAGCTGCACACACATCCAACCCTCCTAGGTGTGCTCCTCATCAGAGGTACAGTAATCCCAAAACCCTTTTTTATCCATCTCTGTACATCCATTCTCTGACTTTGATTCTTGGTGGACTTTGGAACTGTCAGTCTTCTGTTCCTCTGCTATCCTGTCATCTTTGACTCCACCTGGAACATCTCCCTCCTGTCCTTCAGTGTTGGAAATGGGTACCAACTCCCTCTCTCAGTTCTTCATTCAACCAACTTTGCTCATTGTCTTCTAGGGCACCACGCAGCAGACATCCTTCATCATGTTGATCTGACGCACTCCGCAACAAATGAAGAGAATTAAGAGCAGTGGAAAGAAAAGGAAGAAAATCACAACTCTGATCTCCTCTCATATCATTCTCTTCTATCAGATTTCACCCCTGATATTTCTGCGGCAAAGTCATCCTTCTTCAAAGCAATGCTAGAAGAATCTGTCTCTAACCCTCGCACACATTTTCTTTGCCACATTTTCTTCACTCCTCAAACCTCATGCTCTTCCTGTACGTTATTCAGGCTCTTTGGAGAATTTTGCCACTCTCTTTAATGAAAAAAATGACAAGATTAGAGTCCAACCCTGCAGTCATCTGTTCCTCCTACTCTCAACCTACCTCCACTTACCTGCTTTACCCCACTTTAGTAGGGTTATAGGACTTCCTTCAGCTCTTGGCATCCTGTAACCCTACCACACCACCAATTGATCTAAACCAATCATCTCTCACATAATAAATGGTTCCATGGAAGTCAGGCATGTTCCAAATTCCTTTAAATCAGCTGTTGTAACACCAAGCCTAAAAATGTCTGTGCTGAACATCACTGATGCATGACCAGCATCTCTTCTCTTTCCTTTCCACACTCTATCACAAAATAAACTTCATGACCCAGACTAGTCTGGATTTAAAGCAGCATATTCTATAGAAACTGAACTTTTAGTAGTCACTTGGGAGCTTCATGCAGCTTAAACAGCCAAACTGTCTTCAGTTCTAATTCTGCAGGTATCATGAAAAGGATCTATGTCTACCCCACAAAGACTTACCACTGGTGTTCCCCAAGGCTCAATGCTTGGACCCCTTCTGCTCGGCATCCTTATACACTTGCTCTCTTGATGATGATATATCGTCACATGGGTTCTCCTACCATTGTTATGCTGTTGACATCCATCTCATCCTCTCCTTTCGTCCAGGTGACTCTCAGATCTCAGCCGAGATCTCTACATGTCTGAATGACATTTTCTCCTGGATGACAGTACATCACCTGAAGCTAAATTCCAGCAAAACAGAGCTCCTGTACACCCCAGGTACACCCCAGCTGCATCCCCAAGACCTGCCCGGCTTGTTTGGAAAAACTGCCATCACTCCCACATACAAAGCATGAAATGCAAATATTTTCTGCTCTCATTTTCATCAGACACTTGTCCAGGCTGGCCTTCCTCTGAAGCCCACAAGACCTCTACTTATAATTCGGAATGCACCATGATTCTGGGCTTCAGTACACCAAAATTCTCACGCACAGTGTAATTTCTACAAAACTGATTTGCGACAACAATAGTTGGAAAATAAATTATAAAGCACTTATGAATTATGAATTGAATGTAATTAATAAGAGCATGAATTGAATTCCATCCACAGAGACAAATGGGCAGGTATTGGCCTTCACTGCTTGTTGCTACACTATATGGACAAGAGTACTGGAACACACCTCTTAATTATTGAATACAGGTACCCCCTTACTTCCAGTGAAGGGCAATCTTAATGCTTCAGCGCAACACGACATTGTGGACAACGTCATGCTTCCAACTTTGTGAACACAGTTTGGGGAAGAAGCTTTTTTATTCTAGCATGACTGTGCCCAGTGCAAGTTCCATAAATACATGGTTGGATAAGTTTGGTGTGGAAGAAATTTACTGTTCCGCACAGAGCCCTGACCTAAGCCCTATCCAACACATTAAGGATGAACTGGAATGGAGATTGCGAGCCAGGCCTTCTCATCCAACATCAGTGCCTGACCTCATAAATGCTCTACAGAATGAATGGGCATAAATTCCCTCAGAAACATTCAAAAATCATATGGGTAGCCTTCCAAGAAGAGTGGAAGCTGTCATAGCTCCTTATTAAAGTCTATGTTTTTGAATGCTGTGTCATTTAAGTACCTGTTGCTGGAATGGTCAGGTGTCTAAATACTTTTGTCCATATCGTGTAAATAAGTCTCAGAACAAACCGATAGATAAAATGATCTTGGAAAAACTGTGAAGTTTTCAACCAATCAAATATTCTGCATTCAATTCCAAAGAGGAATTTTACCACATTTGGATGATGCAGTGGTCTTGTTTAAATTTGATCATAAGTATGTGCGGGTAGGGACATATTTTAATGTGTCAGTGGTGAACATATGGATTGTGTGTGCTGCATATGTGTAGATTGTGTATGGGTGTACTTAAGCATCAGCAGTCCCTCACTGTGAGAGTGTGAAGTGACATTTGTGTGTGTGTGTCTTTGTCAATAGGCTGTGATTCTGATGGCAGGTGCTCTTTTCTCCTTTCATTGCTCAATTAAGCTGCTTTTGAATACCACTGATTCTGCAGATACGCTTCACAAGCATGCGGGCACACATAATTTCACACGCACAAAAATGTCGTTTTTGACTTTGGTCTAAATTTTGAAGCTTTTTTCATCCAGACTTCGGTGTTTGATGCTGTGTGTGCTTATGTATGTGCACTTCATTCACTGCATTTAACTGTGGAATTGATTTAGGTATATTGTGGGAGGTGCTAGATCTGTCTTTGAAGCTATGAAGCTGGTGTGGGTGCCTTTTAGATGTAGTACATTTTCATTTGAGTGTGAGATTGAACAAAAGAGTGATTGACAAACCAGACAGAAAAAAAGAGAAAAAGAGAGAGAAAGAAGCACACACAGAAGAGTGTAGAGCGAGCAGAGAAAATTACAGCAACCTGTTTTACATTCTGTGATTGTTTACATTCTATGAGGGTATAGCTCTTGCTCTCACTGTCTGTCTGTCTCTCTGTCTGTCTCTCTCTCTATATGTGTGTCTCTCTCTTTGTCTGTGCCATCCTCACTCTCGGAATAAAAAAGTAAGTGACCAAAGACAGAAAAAGAGAGATTGAGAGAGAGAGAGAGAGAGAGAGGGAGAGAGAGAGAGGGAGAGAGAGAGAGAGAGAGAGAGAGACCTAGAGATGGCAAACTTCAGTTTGGTAGAGAGACCTTCAATTAAATTAATATGATAATACTTAGAGGATTGCTTTCAGTTTGCAAAATGGATCACCTTGTCCATTACTCATGCAAAACTCATATATACTTCCACTTTTAATTCCTCCCAATTAGACCATGGGTTATAATAGATTTATGGAGGCATGTATAAGTGAGTGAGGGTGATTATGATGACTATGATGAAAATGGTGATAATGATGATGATGATGATGATGATGATGATCTGAGGCTTATGATATGGTGTCATTTTGAGTTATTGTCATCTTTCAGTAAAGGCAAAGGGCTCTGTTGTTTATCTTCGTTGTTTATGGACTTGATTTTACACTGAAAAATGAAACAAATACATTAAACACTAATACACAGATGTTTTTGTGACTGCTGAGGTTATGGCTATGGGTGTAGTCACAGCAGTATTTAGCTACAGTTTCATGGAAAAAACACACAAAGTCCATTAACTCATCTCTATATGTATTTTTAATTGTACCTATTACAGAAAATTGACATTTTACGCAAGAAGTGGATTTTAGTTTTAAATTTAAAAACAACACAATATCTTTTTAAAAGAAAAGCACATTTCTTAGTAATTATATTAATATAACTTATATGTTCCAAAGTATCCAGGCATGCCTTCTAATGCGTGAATCTAGCTACTTTACAGTGCACCAACTGCTGATGCAGGCATTTAGTTGGACACACCATAGAAAAAGATTGCTAATGGAAATGGAAACTCTGTAGCAGCCACACATCAGCCAAGGGTTTGCACGGCCAATGCCAAGGGTCGACTAAAGGCCCCCTAGCATGAGCTGCAGTTAAGAGACAAACTGTCCATTACTTACTTTGACTGCTGAAGAAACAAATATTTTTCAAATTTCTGCCCTGCTTTAACTGCTCTAGTCAACTGTAAGTGTCTAAGAGCATCAACAAGCCTCAGCCATGAAATTTGGCCACACAAACTCACAAAACCAAATTCCAAGTGCTGAAGAATGTAAGAGACATCTATCCTCAGTTGCCTTCACAAAATTGCATTCCTGTAAGCAATATCAGCACATTAAATGTTCGCTGGGAGCTTCCTGGAATACATTTCCATGACTGGGGAGTTGCATGCAAGCAGTACTGGACTGAACACATTATCTTCACCATCTAGTGGATGATTGTGTGATTGGTGGGTGCTAGGAGCACGTTACATGGCCGCTGTGAAGTGTCGACTTTGGGGTATTCATACACGCTCCTAGTGGTGTGTGTGTATGTGTGTCTATTTGTGTGTTTATGTTAAAAGAGGGAATAAATGCCACAGAAGGATGATGGGGGAGTGTGTAAAATAAAAAAATGCTGGCCAGACTGTGACAGATGAATTTTATGCTAAATTTTAAACTCAAATCATTGAGGTTATAGCTCTGTCTGTCTGTCTCTCCCTCTCTCTCTCTCTCTCTCTCTCTCTCTCTCTCTCTCTATCTCTCTCTCAAACAGGGTTGTGTTGGTCATCTGTGACAAAAACCTGTTGCAAAATGTGTATATGAGTTGGAGTGACAGCATTTGACAGTACTAAATACGCGCACACACACACACACACACACACATCCAGTGTTTCTGTATTTGTTGGTACTGTGTCTGGGTAACAGTTTCTTGTTTTCCGGTCATGATGAGGATATTTGATATCCATCAAGAGATAAATTACACATAGAAGTACATGACTTTATTACTGAAAGGGTCATTAGCTTCTTTCTCTCTCTCTCTCTCTCTCTCTCTCTCTCTCTCTCTCTCTCTCTTGCCCCCCCACCCCTTCTCTCTCACCCGAGCTTCAGTCCGGCTTTCCAACTTCAGTCCCTGTTCTCATTAAAATGGGAATGCATTTCAACTCATCAAATCACCGCACTGGAGAATGTGTGTTGTGGGGCTTCAGCTAAATGAGAGACAGAGAGACAGAGAGAGAAAGAGAGAGAGAGAGCACAACTGAAAGTGAATTATTAATTCAGCTTTCTCATCAATAGCTTTAATGAAAATAAATCAGTGAAACTGACCATAAGAGCTTTTATTTAATAGTGCATGTACTTTCTTTTGTTGCGCATCATACATACATTCATACATGCTACACATGAAACTATGTTACACAATTTTTGAATGTCAAAATGAACATATTAGAAATTAAACGTTAAATGTGAGAAAGCGTTTGCACAGGTCACATTTTAAAACTTCGCTACATCAATACTCGAAGACCGTTTGAGCGGTAGGCCTCCTGAATGACTACTGGAACTCATGTTTTATGAGCTGATAACAGGCTTGCAGATGTGGTGTATCTTTATACAGAGGTGCGTTAGTAGTGCTCCTTTTTTTTCTTTTTTACTCCCCAAACTCCCCAAACTCTCTCCGTGTTTATCTGCAGGTTCTGTCAGAACCCATCGCTCTAACAGCCATCAGCCCGACAGCCTGCTGCTTCCGCGGCCTCCGCCGGCTCCTCTGCAGCCCGATCAGATCTGGAGGAACAGCAGGCCGAGCGATTAGGGTTACATTAGCATTCAGAGCAAAAATAGCACGCGACTACACAAACGCGGCGGTGTCACCGGGTCCGCGGCACCGAGTTCCCGTCATGGAGTTCAGCGGACTCCTAACGAGTTCTGCTTAAAGAAAGGATGCGCACCCTGAGCGGTGATTAGCATCGCTTAGCAGATGCGCGTGGTCTGATGCGGGGAGCCTGTAAGTGTCTGGGGAAGAGAGTTTTGGGATGATTGGTTGTGGTGGGGATGGGGGAGGCGGGTGCGAGAGACACCCCGCGGAGGTAAGGGGCAAAACAAGACACGTGCGGGACGCTTCTCGGAAAGGTGATGTCAGTGCCAAGAGCGCGCAATTATTCTCCCGCGCGTAAACGCGCTGGAAGAAGCGCATGCATTACAATTTACGATTCTCTCTTTGTGTTACATAGTAGTCTTAGTACGTTTACATGCTTTACAAGAGTCTCTTTAATATTTTATCATTTTTCAGACTGTATTACGTCAGTAGATGGTATAAGTGATTGCAGTGCTAGAAACGCGTGCTGGTGGAGGGTGTCCAGCCCCGTGCGTAAAGACACGCCAGTGCGTGATGTAAATTCCAGTCACCGTTACGCACGGGCGCGCACGAGAAGATTCATGCGTTAGGTAAAAGCGAGCGTGCCCATGATCGAGGCTGTGAACTTTGTCACTCTTCATCACACTCGCGCGCACGGAGGATACCCCCCTCGCCTCGTGACGTCAGACAGATAGCTTAAAAAGATGGGCTTTCAGGGGTGGGGGGAAGATCAGCGGCGACGGGCAGCCAGAAGAGGAAGAAGAAAAGAAGAAGAAGAAGGAGAAACCACAAAAAGCCACTCCACCCTCCTAGCCATTTTCCTGCCAAATCAGTCTCTGGAAAGATGCTTTCCACGCGTGTCCAGTGCGCCCTCGCGCTCCTCTCTTTCGCGCTCGCTCTCAGCAGCGTGTCCGGCGCGCCGTCTGATGCCAAACTGCGCCAGTTTCTTCAGAGGTCGCTCATCGGCCCGTCCGGGAAACAGGTAAAGGACGATAGATGGATGGAGAAAGAAAGAGACAGAGAGAGAGAAAGCTTAGCATGTGTATAAACTTTTTAAAACAAGTTATTGAGCTCCTATAGAGAGTCGCTGGAGCTGTCCAAGGTCCTGAGATTGGCGAAGGTGCTCAAATTTGCAAGGTGCCATTTTGCTTTTTTAATCTATTTATTTTAATCTATTTATTTAAATATACAGGTCAAACACAAGGCACTAATGGACGGCAGATATAGCCCTTTACAGGATACGCATCTTTGATCTCTGCTGCATAGCTTCTCTTGGCTCAAAGTAACTGTTATTAATGGCAGTGAATGCAATATACGCTTAGTATAGGGTTGGTTCTTGGACGCAACGTAACAGGAAAAGTAATTTATCTCTCTCTCTCTTCTTCACCCTTGCACATTTCATCATTGGTCGTCTGTATGTTTAAAAGAACCGTCTGTATGTTTCTTTAAAAGAACCAAAAGTGTTCTAGTAGTTAAGATGGCTGTGTTTGCATTCCCCTGAACAGGAGCTCGTCAGATACACACTGGCAGAGCTGCTGTCAGAGCTGGCGCAGGTAGAGAATGAGGCGCTGGAGGAGGACGTGCCCCGCGCTGAGCAGGAGGACGTGCGCATGGAGCTGGAGCGCGCTGCGGGTCCCGTGCTCGCGCCCCGCGAGCGCAAAGCCGGATGCAAGAATTTCTTCTGGAAAACTTTCACGTCCTGCTAATCCTCATTTAATCATTGCCAAGTTTTATCCCCCCTCTATCTTTTGGTTCCCAGACGCCAGCGACCTTCATTAATATCTCTAAAAAGATATCAAAAAGAAAATAAAATTTGTCAAACTTGTGATTGGACGACAGTGACGATAGTTTGAGTTTATCATGGATCATTTTACGTTTTTTGCAGAGAGACGTGTCGAGTCACCATGAAAGAGAGCATTATGAATGTATGCAAATTCTGCTGCTGATGGTGTGCTTTAGGCAGAAATAACCCTATTTTTAATTGTTTGTTTGAATAAATATTTATGTTTCAGAGCCAATGCCTGGTGCAAGTCTATCCTCCCAAATAAGAAAGTGAACGAGAGAGAGTAATGATTTTTTAAATAGAGAAAGGATCACCAACTGTTTCATTTTAGTTAAAATCTGTCATAGGGTCAAAAGGAGAACATGTTCCGTTAGCTTTGGTTAACACAACACAACAAATTAATACATGGATCATCTTGATTTCTGTTATAGTTTGCTTAGAAATCTGTTGAGGGAGAGGGAAAGGGAGAGCATTAAGGAGAATTAAGCTAGACTTTTAATAACCTTTCCCAAGCTAATGACTTCTGTTAAGAAGCTCTCAAACAATTAAACCGTAAGTGGGTATGATTGCTTTTGGTGTGTGTGTGTGTGTGTGTGTGTCTGTAGGCTCTCACACTAATATCCTCTGCTGCACAATCTAGCCAGTGTCCCTAAAATGACACACATCTGCCCTTCTCCAGTGTGTGTGTGTGTGTGTGTGTGTGTTCCAAATGACCTTGGAAAGGGAAGCAAGTTTACATGCTTATACTATAAGAATATGTTTATCCACAAAACAAACCACCACTCCATACAGTCCATATGACAGTATAATGCTATGAAACATATACAGTTGTATGAAATATAATGAAGCAAAATTAAATATAACTTGAAACAAGGTATATTGTCTCGGTTGAGCTTGATTATAAAATGATAAAATAAAATGACCAGTAAATGGGTAGACGAGGCTTGCTTAAACTGTAGATGTTCATTTAACTCTAGCAATGCCACATAAGTCGGAGGAACACAAAATCACACAAATATATTTCAACAAGAATATCCATGAGAAATGTATCTACAAATCCACGAAAAGCACTCAAGGTGTTGATGACTGATGCTTTGTTTGCAGAGCAGTGTCTAATGTCAAACCACTACTGCACTGCACCCAGCTCTAACAAGTCTAGATATTCATATCACTCCTGTCGCTTATATCTTTAAAACAGTAACTTTACAGGAGAAGCAAGAAACCCACTTTACTTGTAACAGAAGTTATAAGTATGATTTTTGGATTCTTTCTATTTGGTCTATTTGTCATAAAAGTTTGACACAGTGTAAAGGGCAGCTGTTGTTTTTGAATTCTGTTATAAAAAGTGAAAAAAAGACAAACATGGAGATAGAAATGATTATTACAACCACTAGAATATGTTTTTTGGCTTTTGTTGTACAGAACATTTTCAGGCAGCATGCCTTGAAGTTCAGAGTGTTTGATGAAAGCCCACTATTTAACCAAGCATCACTGAAAGAACAGAAATGTGATATAGACCAGATGAAAGGATTAAGAGTGAGGCAGGATTTAGGTAAAAGATTAGGATTAGGGGTGGGCTAAGGCTAGGCTCAGGATTGGGACCAGGATAAGGTTTCGATTGAGATCAGAATCAAGACTAGGTTAGGGTTAGGATTGAGGTTCATGGTTAAAACAAGAATCAATTTCGAATTAGAATGGATATTAACTTTAACATTATGGACAAGTGAAGGGGCAGCTGGTGGAGCAGTGGTTAGGGTGTTCACCCAGCAATCAGGAAGTTGTGGGTTCAATTCCCAAGGATGCTAAGCAGCTCTGGGGTACCCTGAGTAAGGTACCGTCCCCATAAACTGTTCCCCGGGTGCTATGTTCCTGGCTGCCCGCTGCTTCACTTGGTAAATGGGTTAAATGCAGAGGAAAATTTTCATGCTGTTCATACTGTTTGCTGTGGTGTGTTCACGTATAACAGAATGGTCACTTTCACTTCACTTTTCACTTAATAAACCTTAAGACATGAAATGGAAGTATCTAAGATACCAGTTTCCAAGGAAATTGGGGAGACTAGAAGATAAAAATGACAGAAAGGGCACATGCCAAAAAGAACTGCAGTTGCTAAAAAATTACCAGCAGCTTTGTTTTACAGTGTTGGAAAACAATACAATCATGAATCATTTTGATATAAGAAATAAACAGTGATGTATGATTGTCATTAGGACAACTTGCCATTTCCTTTCTTGTATCTGCACACCGAGCCACTTCAGACAGATAATTAATTCTGACATTTAGGGAATATCCTGAAAAGTTTCAAAATGTGAGAGAGGTCACCATACACCATCCCTCTTCTGCCATGCTCTCTTTTTGCTCCTGTTCTCTCTCCCTCTTCATCTTATGTTTAAAATGACATTCTCAAAGATTTGACCTGCTCCTTGAGTGAATGTGTATCTCTCTGAACCTGAATCCTCTCTTCTTATCGGACCTTTACTTTCAGGAGAGTGTCTGTAAGTGTGTATAGGAGATGTTATTACCAATCCATGTTCTATTTTTGCACCATTATATGATTGCACTGGATTCATTTCACACTATAGATTGGACAAAATGAGCGAAATTCATTTGGACAAGCATAGTTTGTCAAACCCGACATCTAGTGAACTTCACTTTTTGTGTGTAATGATTATCAAAGGCAATTTGGAAATCATTTGGAGTCAGATATACTATTAGTTACACTATTAAAGGTATTATTTTATAGATGATTAGGCAGTGTATATGTAATATATAATATAATATAATATAATATAATATAATATAATATAATATAATATAATATATAGCAGCAATGTAAAGCACCAGTGGCATGAACAACCCCCTTTAGCTGCTCTCCTTACTTTCTCAGAACCCTGTAAATGCCAATCCACAGGATCTGTCTGTGGGACAACTATGGGACAGCTCCCTCTGTGTGCCCACACTGACAACATCTGTAATGGATGGAGTTCTGCTGCTCCACAGAACACAGTTCTACTGCTCCACAGCCCAATGCTAGGTATCCTTAAAACCCTAAACTAACACTTTTTAAAACTCTTTAAAAAAGCAGGCAGGGGTCACTATTCAAAATGAAGAAATGGTACACAGTTTGACTTCCTGCCATGGATAAATTTCCTGCCGAAAAATTTTGCGTTAAACTTAGCTGGTGCAACAACATTATTTATGACCAGCTTAGCTTATAAGGTGTGTTGAGCTAACCAGCCTATGCAGACCCATTTATCTCTATATTATCTGCCCCGCTGCTTGGAGAGGGTGCTTAGAAAAAACACTCCTTGTTAAAGGTTCTTTGAGAAACCTGGTATATCTATACAAGCTTCCTGAGACATAAATTGTTCAAAAAGAACCTAGTTCCTAGTTCCATGTTTTAAAGAGCACACTTGAAAAATAAAGGTTCTTGACAAACAGTTCTAAGGAGAAAACAAATCCTTTGTATTCTGTGCAGGTTCTCTCAACTAAAATTTGCATGCCTCATTTACAAAGATTCTTTAAAGAAACATTCACTGAAAGTTTGCTCAAAAGAACCCTTTAGTTAGTGCAAATCAAATTAAGTCGTGTAGGTACATTTTGCAGTAGAGTTAGGGTCAGTGCCGAGTTTTTGACAAGGGAGACAGGCCTTTCTGGATATTGAATATTTATGTGAATAAATGAAGAAACCTGTACTCTTTGATATATGCAAACAAGATCTATTTCCATTTGCATGTGTCGTTCTTTCTTTCCTTACGTGTGTGTGAGTGAGTCTGTGAGCTTCTCCTATGCTGATTCTGACATCCAGCCATGTCTAATGTTTCTAATTTACTACTTTGTTTTTAACACTCAAACACTGTCTAGAGGTGACGTGTCTAGGCTTACATATCTATTAATATGTACTCAGACACACACACACAAGCACACACACACACACCTGTTTATGGCTCCATTTACAGTTCACACGTCACGCAGGCACTAACATCCGCTGCCAAGCTTTTCAGCGCAATTAGTGAGCCTTCAACAGATTCAAATAGGGAGTACACTTCTGCCTTTCCTTCTATTAAAACTCATTAACGTGCTGTTAAAGAAAACCAAAAGAGCCCTGTGCCTTTAATTCAATACTCTCCTGGCGATATTGTGCTAAAATGACTCATTACCTTTTTTGAGGGTGGCATGAAAAGATTAATTTTCATGCCTTTGGATGGATGATATTTCCTCTGCTGGTGGAGTAGGAAAGTGTTCTAACACCCCTCTCCTTTCACAAAGTATCCAGCTAACTATTACTTGTAGAGAGAGAGGCTGTGCATACATATGTGAATGTGTGGTCATGAATTACGTTCTTTGTGGTGACCATTGTTGAGGAGCAGATCCCAATCTTTTATTTGATCATTTGTTTGGGGTTTTAGGGGTACTTAGTGTTAATATATATTATACAAGAGGATGTATTATTTAGGTTGTGATCATTCTCAGTACAGCTGGTACACTGGTACACTGACAAGGTAGCTGCATTAACTTCCTATTTTCTCTTTTACAGGTGGTGGAGGCTCCTGGAGCAGAAGCCCACCATAGAGGACGCTGTGACCCTCTCCGAGCCCGGTGAGAGGATCATTTCACTAACACAGCGACCATTAGAGACCGTTAGAGCAGACACTCCCAGCACTGACCGGAGCCGGTGCTCACCTTACCTCACTTCTCAATAATTAATCATTATAATAACTGTTATAAAATATTTGTAATTAATTTATAATTGAATCATTGAAAAAATAACATTTAAGAAATTCCTATGCTTCAGTAGTGCTAAAATGTTGACAGTTTTTTATTAAAATAAAATCTTGGAGACTAATTATTTACATTCAGGTTTAAACGAAAACAAATCCTTTGTTCAGGTTTAAGACAAGCTAACAGCCTTAATGTCTTTAGAAAAGAGGCTGTAATCTGTGTTATTGTGTGATAAATGTATATTGATGTTTATTTCTGAGATAGCATTTCTCTTTAGGGAGGCTAGTAATGTTAGCTTACTTAGCCTGAAGCTAAGCTTGCTTTGCAATGGTAACCGGTTGCCATGGTAACATAACTCCGCAGGGGATGGGGGGTTAAATAAACACAATTAAGCTCATAATTTGATTATTACATATATAATGTAAACGCAATTACGTGGAGAAGAGGATGCTTTTCTGTTGGTTTTTTACTTTATATTCAATAAATGGATTTTTTAATCATGTTAATGTAATGCAAGAGTTTTTATTCTTTCTGTGCAGCCCAATAAGAAATGTTCAACGGCCTGGTGGTTAGAGATTTTTATTATGCACTGTTGTGGATTGATCTTGTCTACTTTAACAGTAAAGTTGATGAACTTTCCCCTCATGATTCCTGCAGATGGTGGAGGTGAAGTACAAAGCCACCTACGACGGACTGAAGAGCAAGCACTGGTGGCTGCTCATCAATGAGTTCTATAATGTGCTCTCACCAGAGGTAAGTCTAAGTCACTACACTGAGGGCATGATTTCAGTGTAAAATGACATTCTGTAGTTTGTGTTTTTTAACCACTCTCTCATTGCATTTACAGTTGCCTCCACAGTATTTCACCCGTGCCACTGCTGTGGCATGCATCAAGGTAAGACTCCACTCTCACTAGGATTTCAAAGCTTTTGGAGACAGCTGGTTCCCTTCTGATTTCATTTCCATCAAAATGTCATCCGTCCATTCATTTCTATCAGCGAGGCTCAGATCTACCTGCGAGTTCTCAGACTCTTCAGTTCAGGATGTTCTCCTGGTTAGTACTTGTTCCTGCCTTTTTAGAGTTATGCATTATTAGAGTTTATTACACTTTAAACATTTTCATCATATTATTTGCAGAAAACCATGGTGGCCATAACGTTCAAGGGAGTTTCAGTGGATGCAGATGGCCGTTTCCGGTGCCATGACTCCAACGACTCTCAGACCCTTGCGACACCAGCTTCTTTCACCTTTTCTTCCAAACCAAGAAGACCACCCCCCAGATTTTAATCAGCAGCAGTACACCACTTTATTACTTTACTATACTATAGTTTACTATACTTTATTATACTATGCTATGCTATGGTGTACTATACTGTGCTGTAGTATATGACACTAAACTATACTATGCTATACTATGTTACACTATGCTATGCTATGCTATAATATACTATACTGTACAATACTATATTATATGATATATTATACTATACTATATAATACCATCATATATGATACTATACTATGATATACTATTATTTCTTTTACTATTATTGTAGTATTGGTTTCTGTACATCCATATATTATCATTTTCTGTGTGTGTGTGTGTGTGTGTGTGTGTGTGTGTGTGTGTGTGTGTGTGTGAGTGAGTGTGAGTGTGAGTGTGAGTGTGTGTGTTTTTCAGGTACAGCTGGTTCTGCCTTAAATGTTTAACCCATGGAGTGCAGATGTGGGGAGTCATGTCAACTCATCACCAGAATGAAGCACTTGAGGATTTCTCTCTCTCTCTCTCTCTCTCACACCCCACCAGTCAAAGTTCATCCCTCTGTTTTTAGATTTGTGAAACAAAACAATGAAATTTAATTTAACCATGTTTATAGTATCATTTCCTTTGTGTCTTCCAGTCCCACTGTCCTGTCCTCCATGTAGGAACCCAGTGCAGCTTCCCCTTTGGATTAGAGTCTCCAAGCAGCAGTGGGACCTGAACTTCATGAAGGCATGCTGGATTCGAAGACTGTTTGATCTCCATAACAACATCAGAGAATATACGTCTTTGTCTACGGAAACCTCAACTGCAATGCATTACAGTTCTCATCAACAGACATGAACAGTGCCAGAGAGAACAACTGTTGGACTGAAATGTTCATTTTGCATCATCTGTGCTGTCACCATCACAACCTACATGATTTTAATGAAGTGGAGAGCTGGACATAATCTTCAAGTCTCTGTGGACATCAGCAGTCATTTGGGACGTTATCATCATCACCCTTTTGTTGTCATCAGGAGCAGCATCACCATTGACCATCCTCATCCAACTAGTCATCATCAGTATTATCTTTGAGCTTTGGGACACTTTTTGGACTGAGACTTTCAATAGTCAGACTTCTCAGAGAACTCATTAGTGCTTAAACCATGTATCTCCTTTGTGCATCACATATGCACTTTCACCACGGGCCAGTCAGAGGCTTCCTAGACTGGGTACTAGATTCTTAGTTGTAGTTCTGTTTTTGCTATTTGACTATAACTAGAACAGTTTGGAATCTGTGTTGGAACACTGGCTCCCTCATCATTCAGTTTGATTTTTTTATTTGATAAGTAATATATCAGCTAGATGATAATTGATAGTGGACTGTACAATCACAAAAGACTCATACATTAATCAGTAATGATCTCTTATTGCTTTTCTATTTATTGCACTGTAACATTGCGTCAGCTCTGTATTTATTACACTTTGGTTTATGCATTTTCCAGTTGCAATTTTGTCTTCTTTTTACCTTCTGGATTGCTTAGGAGTAGTCAAGGGTACACTCAGTATGACTGCTCACTTATAGAAGTAATGCAAATGTAGATCTAAATGTTACTGACAATATTGTTGATAAGCTCAGAAAACCATATTGTAACATACCACCATCACAGCACATTTTTTTATATCGTCCAGATCTAGGCGATATAATAAAAGTAAAATTCATTACATTAACAATATTTTAAATAATACAGCTTGAGCAGGTGTATATTTTCATCCAGATTGTTTACTGGTGTGGTCCAGCGAGATTATTCAGTCATGAGTCACAGTTCTGTCATCAGAATATAAACTGGACCCCGTCTTTAGTCTACCATCATTGTGTAAATGTATAAATCGTTTTGAAGAAAGTGAAATAATTCTTTGTGTGTTGTGTAAATGGTATGGCCAGTTTCTTTCCTCTTACAGCATCACCTTGGAATGCATTTAAAAGTAGTGAAGCTAGACAGCATTTGAATTACACGGTCATGTTTGCTGCTGGCACAATACTTGCAGAAATAATTTAATACATTTTGTATAACAATGGCAGGAAAATACAGACAAAGACAGGTTTACAACTTGATAGTAAAATTCATATACGCAAATTAGGAACATTAGAAGGAGTATAGTTCCACAAACAGGATGGTGCACACAGCCAGGTGAACTACATGTGATCTTCACAGCTGGAAAATGGAGATGGCATGAGGGTAAATGGACAGCAGGCTGTGGGTCAAGCTGGGCTTAAGTAGGGAACTTAGACAAGGTGCAGTTAAGAATAATTATGGTGAAAAAAAGCAGCGAAGCCCAAACTCAATACTCCAGAGCCTGACAAGGCTGGAGACGTTAGAGGTATGGAAGCTGTCTATAATGACTTAGCAACAAAGTCAAGTCCTAATGTTAGTCATTTGTGGTCAATACTTTTTCACCCATTCACTTAAGCTTTTTTAGTTTGTTTATGCATATGACTGTATGTTTTGCTCACATTTAGAAGTATAACGTCAAAAGCCATTTTATGTATCAATTAATATGTCTGGTTTGAGTCTGAATATATTATTGTGTTATGTATTATTATAACATATAGGCAATTACATAATGCATTTAGGATATGGAACATATGCATGGTCATATGTCCTGACAATCCATAAAGGACTACAAGAGAGGTCAACGACATCCATAAGAATAACCCGGAGTTGCTCTACAATCCGCCAAGCTGCCAAAACCTCATACAGTGTAGGACATCATTTTCACTTCTCCATATAGGCCTAGTTCATTAGCGCCAGGTGGCTGTACAGCTCGAAGGGAACTGTGCCGTTCCATGGAGTGAAAATGATGAGGGCTAAGTGAGAGCAGATTTCTGTGGAGTAATTGGCGTTCTGCATTTTTATTCTCCTTTTACCAGTCAGAGAAACCATGTAGTGATTTGTGATTATGCGCATGTGCCTTATTTTCATGCTTGAGTGATGATCACGCTAATGTTGTTGTTTTGGGTAAACAAAGACATTAGCACATTTAGCCATCATTTTACAATGGCATGCATCTTTTCTCAATTTGTTCTTGCTGTCTTATTTCCACAAACTCTTAACTTTCGTTAAACTACTGTAGTCTACTATCTCAATTTATGCAAAATACTCTCTCCCTTCCAGTTTCTCTCTCACACTGTCCTTTATAGAAGTTCATATACAGAAGTCCCAAAAGCATTTTGAGAATCTGTTTTTTAACTGAAAGCTTTTCTCTCCCTTACTCATGTCCCCTTTTTCTGTGGGTTCCAGACACAGTGAAAGTAATCTAACCATTCTCTTCTACTTCCACTGTCATACAACCTTTTTGGTGATCTGTTTCACCTAGAGACAGCAGGCCACTCTTTTGGAGACAGTTAATCCATGGAAATATATTAGTTCTCCATACTTGCTGTCTAAGTGTATGTGTTGATATCTCAGAGAGACCACTTCACAGAAAGTTAAAATGCCCTTGTTTTGTGAAATAAAAGAGGCTGATGTAGTATGTAGTAACACTGTACGTTTAACTATCTACACCACATGACCTGTGTGAAAATTTAGTTGAAAAAAACAGATCATTTTAAATACAGTGTTTTTAAGATGACCCAACACATTTTCATATGTTGCTTATAAAGGCTGCAGCGGTTTAGCCTGTTTATTCATACTAAAGTTAAATGGAGTGTTTCAGCCCAAACTGCTTTTTGAACAAAATAGCCAGTTGAAACCGAAACATTATCACACAGCAGCCTGTTTAACATTAAACAATATATCATGGTTGGAAAATGTATTATCACTGTTTTGTAACACACACATATACATACACTACCAGTCAAAAGTTTTAGAACACCCCAGTGTTTCAAGTTGTTTTTAATTGAAATTCAAACAGTTCAAAAAGTCCAATGAATAGCATGCAATGGTACAAAGGACAGTGCTGAACTGTGAGAGTTGGGAAGAACATAATTGGGAAGAACTTTCTGCAGAATGAACAATGAGACCTTGAGCCGCTTGAATTTCAGTACAAAAAAACCAGAAAAACAGGGATCGTTTGACCAGTAGTGTATACACACACACACACACACACACACACACACACACATATATATTATGGGTGGGAAATAAAATCTATTTTTAGATGCATCGCGATGCAGAAATGAAAGATTCTGAATCGATTTTAAAACTGTTAATTACCAATGCAATATTGAGGAATGAAAAAAAGCGGAACTCGAATATACTGAATGCAGGGCCTGGACAGTCTCTGGGGTGCACATAACGGAGACACAAGATGGAGGAGCAAGATGAACGACCAGCAGAGATGGGGACTCGAGTCACACTTAAGTCGCACAAACACTTGTGACTTCACTTTAGACTTGCCCTCAATGACTTGAGACTTGACTCGGATCTGGGTGTTGTGACTCATGAGTCATAACTCGTAAACAATGTCCATTTCATTGAATTATTTATTTATATCTCGCACTCTTTCCTCATTTGCCATAATCCGGAGTTATTAGCCGAAAACCGTTCACCTCGCCCCGGTGTCCCATTACTTTTGTCCGAGGTGAAC
>JBBPCX010083013.1:0-27470 GCA_037974365.1 Hydrocynus forskahlii | reverse complement strand
TACACACACCACTGGAAATCCGAGCAGCCTGTCTGTGCACTGACGATTCACTTCACTTGCATGTGGTGAGTTGGAGGTAAACCCGGAGCGGATTTCCAGTGGTGTGTGTGTTCTTCTATCGATTAAGTGGAGTGGATTCTTTCACGAAATATTCAAGATTCAAGATTCAAGATTCAACGGGGGTTTCCAAACACCCCCACCCCCTACAAGGACGAGAATTTGCAGGCACGCAGCAACCCCGCCCCCACCGAAACGGCGTTAACTACCCTACACTTCCTGTGACAAACCGGCTTACACTTAGACACACATACAAGGGCGTAGACAATACTAAAAATGTGTTATTTTGATTAATTCTGTAAATTTGTTTGAGTGTTCTGAGGGGGGTGTTTTGTGTGTGTTTTTTGTTTGTTTGTTTTTCAAAGGCTACTAGAAACTTATATAATTTCGATTTGTGTTATAAATTTGTTTCTGTATGTCTTGTTTCTGTACATCTCTGTAAACCTATTTAGAGCATTTTAAAACGCTGTAAAACTATAAAAACTGTAAAACTGTAAACATCTGTAAATTTTTTATACAAAGCCACTCTGCGGCTCTCCACCCGATGAAAACTTTTCATAATATCCTCATATACATCCACAGTAAGAACACCATCAATAAAATGATGTAAAATATGTTCTGTATTGAAAACAAATGGCTCATTGTAAGGTCAATAGGGTCATTACGGGCAGTGAAACACAATAAAATAAGGAGGCGCTTCAAAGCATCAAAAAAATTACCTCAGTTGTTTTGAGGTGGTTTAGACACACTGACCCGGAAACATCAATGAAGGGGAATTGCTAGAATCTTGAAACATTTGTTAATGGGTTGGTTTGTGGACAGCTACAGAACTGGCTCCAGTGCCCTGAAAAGCACTGTGTAATCTAAACTGTAATGACAGTTCATACTCTGTTGTGCTATTCCTTATTTTCTGTCATTTTATTACAGATATATCCTTGATTTACTTGTTTTATTAATATATTAATCATTTTTGCTTGTGTTTGTGTAAAGGCTGTTAAAAACAGTTCTCGTTGCATCGGACAACGTTGAGGAAAGAGACTGGAGCTTTTGCTGAGAGGACACTGGTGAGGAGGATGTCTGATCAAGTGGTCCCAGGTGAGTGCATGATTGACCATACAGTTGAGGAGATGAAACAAGATATTACTGTAAATTACAAATGTAATTAAACAATTAAAACATCAACTACCTGAGCGATCCAGGAACAAACTTATTTTCTAGAGCAGATTTCAAGGCACTTAAGTAGATAAAAACAATCAAGATTGCAATAATTCAAAATAGCTTTATGAAGCTGTATGATGCCTCATTTGGTTTTTGCAGTCTCCACATCTTAAATAGGAACTGCATTTCTGATGCAAATAACCTCACTAAAAATCTGATTAGTGTCTAATTAGTAAAGAATTCACGTCCAGATGTCACATGGGAGGGGGGCTCCTGAGTGCTGCCTTAAGAGGATGCTAATCAGGAAATGTAACTTTGCTGACTTAAGTTCTTAGTTCATTAAAGTTCTGAAGTTATTTCATAATGTGAAATCACCAGCTGCTTTTTACACTGTGTCAAAATTTTATGAGCAATGGACCAACAGAAACATTCCAAAAATGCTTAGAATTTTGTAACAATCCATTTCAACTCAAGGATACTAATGTTTTTCATTGTCTGATTTTGTTCGTACAGAGATGGAATTGGTACATACACTAAACTAGAATAAAAATATTCTTAATCTGGTTTCGGTCTTTATTCTAACACTGGCGTAAATACTTAGTAACTATTGTGATCAATGTAACAGTTCACTTGTGTGAAAAAAAAAACAGTTCTATTTAATAACATTTAACCCTGAACACTTAAAACACTTCCGTCATAACTAGTCCGTGTTTGAACTTGTGTACAGATGGTGCAGCTGTTCATGGCATGTAATTTTGCTTCCAGGGGACCTAAAGTTCCTGCGCTGTGTGTCTGGAAACACCCTGCGTTCAGAGGTGGAGCTTATAAAACAACTTGAAAAACGAATACGTGGACTGATAGAAGTGTACGTTGTGGAGGAGTGTGATGTTATTCTTGCTTTCTGTCCTGCTGTTTGCCACCGAACTAAAGTCCTGATGGATGAAGTTCAGGGTTTGTCAGGTATCCTGCAGCAGGGTGAAACATTAATCTCAAAATAATCACAATAGAATTTTTTTTTTTTACGTTTTTAATAGCACTGCAAATGTATATGTTTTACTTTTTCACAGTCTCCAAGCCTGCTGTTCTAGTGGTGTTCCATCAAACAATCAACCCTGAGCTCATTGTACCAGACAGCAGGAGAAGTGTTACCAGAGAGAACACACTCACAGTGGACTGTCTGTTCCAGGAGGATAAAGCCCTGCTTAACTTCCAGAAGAACCTGGATGTAATGAATGAAATTGTAGAGTGGATAAAACCTCTGGTAGTAATTGATTCAACGCTGCTACCCCGCCATCATTTCAGTGTTCCTCCTTTTACATTCCAAGTTAAATCCACACTTTCAGGATGCTAAATAAATGTTTTTTATAGGAGCTCTTAAGCAGCACATATATCTAAATCTAAAAGCCTGTGGTCCTCCCTCTCTTCCATCACTGAGTATAACTGTCCTCTCTCTCTCTGGGTGGGTAGGGGGGTCCACTCTCAGCCCATTCTTCAATATAACTGTCTTCTCTCTCTCTCTGGGTGGGCAGAATGGTCCTCCCTCTCCCCCATCACACAGTATAACTGTCCTCTCTCTCTCTCTGGGTGGGCAGAATGGTCCTCCCTCTCCCCCATCACACAGTATAACTGTCCTCTCTCTCTCTCTGGGTGGGCAGGGTAGTCCTCCCTACCTTCGGTGCACATAAATACTTATGGTTTGATCTTCTTTTTCAGGTACATTATCAGACTGTGTCACAGAGAAGTAAGTCATCACTGGAAAGTTTGTATTAAAACAATAAAACACATTATTAAAACTGACTCTCTACCAACGGTATTCAGATGGGTCTGCTGTACATTTCCTCTATTAAACAGTTCTCAGGTCCCTTTGCTGCTGTTGTTCAGCATCTCCAAAATCAAGCCGCACAAACTGGTGAGTTCCCAATCACTGCGCTCTTTCTGGACACCTTGATGCTCAAAACTTGGTTTCATTGGTTTAACTCAGCATAGATTTGTTTCCACAGAGTTCCACAAGTAACAGTTTGGGAAGACAAAGGACATACAGGTATCAATCATTGACCAAAACCAGAAACACCTGGAGTCTGATCTAATTTCTCACTGGAACAGAAGAGCAGGTGACGAGCCACCAGTGATGCTGGTGGGTGTTGACACAGATGTCCTGCAAAGCTACTTGTCATCAAGACTTTCGTGGGAGCAATGTAGAATTTGCACATTGGTCACTGTGTGGTGTTACTAGTACTACAAATCAGTTTAGAAATCTTTCAAATCTGCTCCTAATGTTGTTCTGCTGCACAAGCAAAACTGACCAGGAGCCAGCCTGACCCAGTGCAGGTACATACCCACATCTGTAATCCACTCACAGTGTAAATTATTAGTGTTTACATGTGTATTCAGTATTAAATATGGGTTACTTCTGTTGCTTACTTTTCTCGTTATGCTTATTTTATCTCTGTAAACCAAATTGCCTGTGTGTGTGATAATGTGTTATACAAATAAACTTGCCTTGGTATCTTATTACCAGGGGTTACACATCTGTAACACACTGACAGAGTTTATTGTGAGTTATTGTGTAAACAAACTCTCACCCAAAACATACCCTTACTAGACCCATTATTTTGCCGGTCCTCATTGGGCTCAATTAGACTACCTCAAATGTTGCATTTAATTGATTGATTTTTTTTTTTTTTGTTCCAACCATGTTACAATATTACTCAAACCTCATCCAGTTTACTTGTATTCCAAAAACCTTTTAATTTTATCTAACATTAAAAGACAAGAATATTTTTTCCTGTAAAGTGACTATATTGGATAAAATATCTGATTTATTTGGAGATTGACTAAAATTTAGCTGCCGTCAAAGCTGTAAACAAAGACTAAATCAACAGTTAGAAAATGAGTTTGTCTAAATTACTCATTCCTTCTTCAGAATGCTCGTCATCTCAGCAGACCAGTTTAACAGCTTCTGAACTCAAGTTTTCACATAAAACTTTAAAACTTCCTCTCCAGTCTCACATGTAAAATAACTGATAAACCATCACATACTATCAGAGTCAAAATCATTTCAAATTTGAACATAAGAAATTAAAAATTTTAGCCGATAAAAAGAGCTGAGATAAGCAAACAGCATTTGATCAGTGAGTTCTACACAGTGAGCTGCAAGGGCAGTAAAGAGTCACTGCAGTGTAAAATTAAAAACTGAAAATATTTCCTCAAGACACACCCGCCAGAACTGCAGCCAGAGGTGAGTAGCAGCAGATAGTCTCTGCCGTACAGTAAACGTAATTCTTTACTTGTCACGAATTGCTTTTACTCCCGAATGAGGGCAGGCACATAGGCCGGCCTCCATTTTAATAACTTTATTTATAAATAAAACAAACAGGCACGAGGACCAGAAACAAAACTCTAAACAAAAGGAGAAAGGAGAACATACAAAGCCACTCAGGATGATGATGGACCGACACTAAGGTCCACCACAAAGGAACTTAAATACTCCATAAAAACCTCAACAAACCAGTCAAACACAAAATCACAAAATCATTGTCACTGAGCACACCGGTCACCTGAAACACATAAACAAACAAGACCGGTGTGCTCAGCCATCATAATAGAAGTCCCCAAAACTATATACAAAGAATTGTAAAGGATGGCCTCTAGCGGCTGCCACCATCACAGTACCCCACCTCCTAGGGCGCCCCACCGGGGCACCAATGGCCAACCAATCCACCCAAAGGGCGGCGGAGGGGTAAGCGGTGGCAAAAGAAAGGGTCCTTTGGTCAGCACCTGGCCACCTCTCCATGTCCTCCGGGACCGACCCCCCTCCGTGGAGCCACCGGGAGTACTGGGGATGGCCTGGGCGCTGCTATTGGGGATAGCTGTGGCTTTGTGGCTCTGGACCACAGGTTTGTGGATCTGGACTGGAGGAGGCACGCCGGGAGGTCATCCGCAGGTTGGAGACGCAAGCGTCGTGAACCCCCGCCTCTTTCATCTCCTCGCCATTCAGTGAGCCACAGCAGGAGCTCTTCCGTGGTCAGACTGAAGACCTTAACAACTATGCTGAAAAAAAGAAACCCCTTGCCAAACCTTAACCAGCTTTAATTCAGTGCTTCAAGAGCAAAGTTCATATTTCTCTGCTTTTCTTCAGTTTATCTGGAGGGATTGTTTTTCTCTGTATTTTGGCATTTATGGCTGACATGTGTTCCAGACAGATCTGTGTATTTGCATCGCCGCAATATTAATAAGCCAATTTGTGGTGATGAAATCTCATTTGTTATGAAATCTCATTAAGTTATTTAGTCTTAAATTAGCTTTCTACGTAAAAAAAAATATATATTCAAACTGAACACAATAATATTGAATTTTAAATAAAGTCCATTGCTTTTTCATCAGGTATGCTGGGGAAAACTTCTTTTGTAAGCCTCATGTCTAGTCTGTCTCAGTCACGCCCCAACAGGCTCCATTGCCCAAAGATTGACCTGTTTCACAACTTCCGCATTTTTGACCGGAAATACATAATCGTATGGTATCTTTACTTCCGCCGGGATATAAAAGTGGTGCAAGCAGCGATCTCTTGTTCTTGTAGTGTACCAGAATTTTACAGGGACCCTCAGCTCCCCCAGACCTATGGAACGTGACCGGTGGTGAAGCTCTCCTCTGTGGAAAACTGGCACAACGGTCCCATGTGCACGGACCTTGCACGTGACATAGCTCAGCGGGGAAAGCACCCCTTCAAACTTAACAGTCTTATAGGGCTCCTCGAGACCTTTCCAACGAGCCCAAGCATGAAGCTCTACTCCACCCAGAACCGGAGAAACTCACACGTTAAACCTCACCAAGCTGTCCCATTACTTTTGACCTACGGAAAATCCAAGCGGCATAGCTCCACGGAGCAAGCACCAATCTGCATCAACCTTCACAGTTAGATAGGTCTCCAGGAGACCTTTCCAACGACCCCTCGTTTGCCATTCTAGTCCCCGGAGTTATTAGCCGTAAACCGTTTGAGCAGGGTCTTACGGTGCATTTCTCCCCGTAGCTCGGCTGCGGAAAAACCTAGCGACGCGAAATTTTACAGGGACCCTCAGCTCCTTAAGACCAATTGAACGTGACCGGGGAAGCTCTCCTCCCCGGAGAACCGGCGCTACGGTCCTGTGTGCACGGACTTTCCGAGCGGCATAGCTCCATGGGGCAAGTACCAAACTTCACAGTCAGATAGGGCTCCACGAGACCTTTCCAACGAGCCCTGGTTCTCCAATTTGTTAGACAAGTTGTGTACACACTCTGCTCCATTTTCCCTGATCCCGGGTTTTCTAATGCATTGACGCTTGACCGGAACTAAGGTAACCCTACGATTACGTATTTCCTGTTTTCATGAAAAAGGTCTATTAGGTAACCTCAGGTTTTGTCGCGTCCTTGTGACGTCACGTGTTGTGTGTGTTGTCGTCAGGTGCCTAGGCAACCCAGGTGTGAGCACTGAGCCTTGTTAGCTCATTAGCAGGGTTGCTAGGTACCTGACGACAAGTCCACCAGTCTTGTGTTAAGTTTAAGTATGTTTCATTGAAAGCCTTATTGTTTGTGTCGTGTGTTTGGTTGTCTGTGTCTCTGCCCCCTCTATAAAGCCCAGCCGATCTGGAGGGATAGTTGTGTGATCACCCTCAAGCTGTACCAAGCTTTCCCCAAAGTTTCACCTAGCTTGCCACCAAGCTGCTGTTTGTCTTCTTGTTACTTTGTATTGAAAACCTTATCTAACGCCTGTGCGCCTAGAGAGGATAAACAGACTTGTGCCATGACTGCTCCTGCTATCTCTAACCCTCGTGCTCCAGGTGGCAGCTGGAGAGCGGACTCTTACCAGAGGACCCTACACAAGCTGAAGCGCCTCTTTGGTGCATACACGAGTCAGTGACAGTTTGTCTCCTCTCTGTGCCCCCCCCCCCCTTGTCTTTGCAGGCGTGATTCGGTGAGCAGCACTCACCCCAGCCTCTCCACTGTGTGAGTGTGCCTATAAACCTTAATCTAATTTTGTTTTCATTTGGAGCTCTGTGAAGCTCACTCTAGCACTTGTGTACATTAAAAACTCTATTAGCATTTTAAGCTGTCTGAGGCAGTTGTGTCCACCCTGCACTCCCAACATGACAGTAAGGCATTTAGTTCATGTTCCTTCACTATCACCTGGGGAGGCAGAGGGAACATGTGAGTCAGAGACAAAAAGAATTACTTCTGGAGTGACTTTGGAAAAATTCTGATAAAAGATTTAGGCATAACAAATCTACTGAATAAATATATTTCTTTTAGATCCAGTAGCTCCACAAAAATTCTGTTGTGTATATAATACATTTGGCAGACGAAAGACATTACATATTTCTTTAGTTTTGTATGTTGTAGTAAACAATGTCTATAGCGATTTGTCAATAGTAATGGTTTTCTGTTTCTATTGTTGAAGTGACTAAATATAATTTCTATTAAAGTAGAAGTACTTCGTCCTCTGTCTTCGTTCAATTCTTCTGAGAAAATACCTTCTTTCTTTGCTTTTATTCAGTTTTTATGGGAAAAAATGTTTTTTTGCTTTTCTTCAGGGATTCTGCCCTGATGTTTCTGCTCTACATCCTTGTTTCTAGAAGGAATTTCATTCTGTGCTTTTCTTTAGGTCTTCTAGAGGAAAAATATTTCTCTACCTGAATTCCATCTCTTGTGATATTTTTTTTCTTTCTTTGCTGTCTTCCATAATTCTAGAGAGAATTTGTTTAATCCTTGCTTTTCTTCAGTACTTTTAACAAACACTTGTTTTTCTTCTGGGTTTATAGTGTGGATATTTGTCTCTTTGGCTTTCTTTCTTGAGAAAATTCTATCCATGCTTTTCTTCAGGGAATCTAGCCTGGATTTCTTCTTTCATTGATGGTCTTGTATCCTCCAAGAAAGAGCTGTTTATTCTAGAAAAGGATGCCTTTGTCTGTCTTTGTTTGTTTCTAGAGAGTATTTGTTCTTTCTCTCTTTTCTTCAGTTCATCTTGTGGTACTTTTTCAGAACGTCCATTTTACTAGCTATTTGAAATGTGTTCCCAGCAGATCTGTACCTGATAAACCCTGAAGTTTCTGCAGATCTGCTTCAATGTCAGTTCCAGCTCGAGAAAATAGAACAGAAGACCAGAATGATGTCACACTCCTCCACATCAGACACGTCCTTCAGGCGAGTTTACCGTTCAGTCAGCTTCTTTATGAACTCCTCATCTGATCCCAGTGTTCTTCAGGTGTCCTGGAATTAATAATTGCACACTATAAACAGTTGAACTTTCTGTACTGGGATGGAAGTGGTGAATTAGAACTATTGTCAATACTGTAACACAGTTTTTTGTATAAATACTTTTTTGAGTAAATATTTTTTAAAACTGGAATGCTACTCTAATGTATATTTTGAGGCATTTTGCTCAAGGTAATAAAGTCTCTATGAACTACGTAGCAGAAAATGACAGTTACTCAATTAATTTGGTATTTATGCCAGGTGAAAAAGGTAAAATTTGGTCAAGGAAACTGGGTTGTGTGCAGGAGTAGGCTGATCTGAAATGCAAAATGACTCCTTTTATACGTGGTCTTCATTGCTTGGGAAAGCTTCTGGACAATACCTTTCTGCACCCAACCAAACACACAGTTAAGAAAAAGGTAAGCAACTTTTACGCTAAATAATTACTTATTACTTTATTTTTTGGGATTTTTACTCAGGTAACTTCACATTTAGTTTATTACAATTTCACCACAGAAATAGTACCTCTACTTGAGTAAAAAAAACTTACACCTCTTTATGCAAGCTCAGACACAAACTAGTTATAATGGAAGTGTGTAAGTGTTTAAGATTTAACATTGCATAAAACCAGCTTGTTAAGTCTTAGTCAGTACCAAAACTTTGCCGTAGCTCAGACTAAATGAAGACTAGTTTGGGATGTTTTGTTTTCATGGAACCGTGAAAGTATTTGTCCCCATTTGATCTCTTTAGTTTTTGCTTTTTTGTCACACTTGATTTAGATTTTACAGAAGCAAATTTTAATATGACGCATAAGCCTGTCCCGCAGTTGCTAAAACAACACCTTACTCACCCATTCTTTTGGAAACATGTTCAGCATATGAGTGGATCCAGGGGTGCATCCAGAACTGCACTGGTCCTGGCTGAAATCTGATTGGGCCCTGAGGTGCCCCTGTTCTGTCACTAGTTCATTGACTCACCTCCAGCACATCAGTGGTTGGATTTCATGATGCTGCATTTATATCATGTGGGAGTAAAGGTAGTAATAGGTAAGATTACTACCTATTACTACCTTTACTCCCACATGATATAAATGTAGTAATAGGTAAGATTCCATGGTTATGACTTGGATGCAGTTTGGATGCTGTAAAAAAAATCATTTGTATTTCTATTTTTTTAAACTTTTTAAACTTTTTTTTTTATTTAAAACAACATATAGACAGTACTGTGCAAAAGTTTTAGGCACCTATGAAAACTCTTTGAATCTGTTTATATCAGCAGTGGGTTTCTTTCTGCCAGCAAAAACACAAGTGAACATTAGAATAAACTCAAACGAACAAGAAAGCAGTAAAAAAAATCAAGATTTCCTTTTTTTCAAAAAAGATTTCTGCTCATTGCCTCCAGTCATTGTGTGGATTCATAAAATTCCATAAGCAGCACACCTAATTTAATCTAATGAAGTAAAACGAACCAAACCAGGTATTTGATTGTAGCTAAAATGAATATTGGACTTCCATGAGGAAAGAGGTCTGGAAATGGTTAGGTGAACACATAAAACCACTCTTTACTAGAATAATGTTGATTGTATTTATTGTAATATTAATGTTTTAACACTAACTTAACATTACTGTCCAGTAGTATTAAGGTTTTAAGTATAATTTTTCCAGGTGCCTAAAACTTTTGCACAGTACTGTAGATAATGTGATACAGACTGAGCTGTAAGCCTGTGATGTGTTTACAGAGTGTAAATAGAATGCAAAGAATCAGAAGCCCATAAGAGATTTTATAAGTAAGAGAGTCCAGAGTGCATGTGTGTGTGTATAATGATTCAACCTGGAACATCTCCCTCCTGTCCTCCAGCAGTGGAAATGGCCACCAACTCCTTCTCTCCTCTCTCCACTCCTCATTCAAACAATATCATCCATTGTCTTCTGGAGCAACACATCCTTCCCCGTGGCACTGAAGAGAATTGAGAGCAGCAAAAAGAAATTTGAGGAAAGCCACCACTAAGAGATCTTATTCAAAGCCAGTCTAGAAGAATCTGCATCCGACCTCACAAACTTTCTGCCACATTTTCTTCACCTCTCAAACCTCTTGCACGTCTTCCATCTCCTTGAAGGACTTGCCCCCCCCTCTTCAATGAAAAAATCGACAGCGCTCAACCTACTGATAATTCTCCACTTATCTGCTTTAACCACTTTCCATGGATGATGTTCTTTAGCTCCTGACATCCTATAACTCCCACTTGATCCCACACTTCTGACCAAATCCCCAGATCATTTCCCTTATATCACTCACATGATAAATGGCTCCATGGAAACAAACCAGGATCCAGTGGACTTCAAGCAGCTGTAGTCACACCAATCCTAAAAAAAGATTATGCTCAACATCACTGATGTGAACAACTACAGACCGGTATCTCTTCTCATCTTCCTCTCCAAAGTTCTGGAGCGTGCTGTATATATAATGAACTCAACCTTTTTCTATCACAAAATAGGCTTCATGATCCAAACCAGTCTGGATTCAAAGCAGCACACTCTACAAAAAACTGCACATTTAGCTGCTAAAGCAGCAAAACTTCCTTTTGCTCTAATTCTTCTTCATCTTTCTGCAGAATTTGATACTGTAGACCATCAGATCCTACTGGGTTCACTCACCAAACTTGGTGTCACTGCTTCTGCATGACAGTGAATTGTGTTCTACCTTGAGGGTCATGAAAAATGTCATGGAAAGGATTAATATCTGCCACATGAAGACTTTCCACTGGTGTTCCTCAGGGCTGATTGTTTGGCCCCCTTCTCTTTTCCTAATACACTTGCACTCTTGGCGATATCATATCTTTACATGGGTTCTCCTGTTATGCTGACAACACTCAACTCACCCTTTCCTTTCCTCCTGATGATTCTCAGATCCAGACTGAGATCTCTGCATGTCTGAATGACATTTCCTCCTCAATGCCAGCCCATCACCTTAAGCTAAATCCCAGCAAAACAAAGCTCCTGTACTTTCCAGGTGCTGCATCCCCAAGACCTGACATGGTCATCACTTTTGGAAATGCTGCCATCATTCCCACATCAAAAAGTTCCCTTAAATGAAGAAATTGTGGAACAATCTCTCCCCAACTTGCAGGCACCTTCTTAATAACATCATGAGAATTTGTCTGACACCACAGATGGCCCAAATGTCTCATGCACCACTCCACTACTGCAGACCTTCACTGTTTTTTGTAGCTGCATGATTTAAAGGGGACATATTCTGCAAAACTCACTTTAGTTATAATGGGTCTATGGGCTACTAAACATGTTCATGAAGTTCTTTGCAAAAAATCACTCTCACACAAAGAGATCTCACCAGCTCTATTCTTGACAGTTTCAGTCCCTTTCAAAATGAACTGTTTGGGGGCTATGTCCCTTTTATGCAAATAAGCTGTTGCTGGCCACGCCCCACCCATCCCATGCTTACGCTGTACGTTTACCACACGTCAAAAAGTCCGAAAACAGAGGCACTATCCAGCCCTATATATTCGACCCAAATCGGACCCAGAGCAAGATGAACACAACACTTCATGAGTGACTTGCTCTTGCCTGTAGCCGTAGCGCTCGTAAAACCAGCAGACAAAAATGGTGGATCTTTAACTAATCTAGTGGGTGGGGGCTCGACGCGTGAGGGGTGGTTCTATGCAAATTTCTGACGTCACAATAGGGGAGCCGTCCAAACGGGTCGTAGAAGCATATGATTCCTGACACCAAAATCTTTCAATTGATTCACAGAAAACAGATGGATGTTGGTTTTTTTGCACTTGGAGTAGGAGCAGTAAAGACCCAAATGTAAATACAAAAGGATGCAAAAAGTGAGTTTTGCATAATATGTCCCCTTTAAAACTTTAAAGCTTGCCCATAAATCAAAAAATGGTTCAGCTCCTTCTGACCAATCAGCTCTGATCAGACCATGGATCACAGCTCTGCCCACTAAGAACATCAAGCACAACTCCAGCCACATCTTCTCAAAGGTCAAAGATATGCATCAAGACTTTTCTCAGTTTTGGAAAAGAAGTGGTGGAACGAACATCCTCTGAGTGTCAGAACTGCTGAGACTCTCACTGTTCTCAAATGGAGACTGAAGACCCTCCTCTTCACTCACTGAGCACTTCTGTGTCATAAACTAAACAATGAACTTCACAAATAATTTAAAAAAAACTGACTTCTGTGTATGTGTGATCCCTAGTGGTGAAGTCTAGGCTTGCTAGTATGAGCACTATGTATATTGTTCAAAATAAGAGCATCTGCTGTAAATCTACATTTTTATTCGCATAATGCAGTCTAATAGAGAATCAGTTTTTTCTTTCTTGGTATGCTTATTGCCCGTCATGTTTGCTGACACCTATAATTTCATTTGGCTTGCTCAACAGAACAAATGAGAATAAAAAAATTCAGCATCAGTACATGCCTGTGTGTATGGCCAGTCTGGCTGGTTTATTCAGAATGGCAGTTGTTCCTCCTTCTGAACGCTTGTCATCTCAGCAGACCAGTTCAACATCTTCTGAACTCAAGCTTTAACATCAAATAATGACAACCCCTCAAGGAATCTTCTGCCTGCAAGAAGAGACTCAGTGACTTCTCCCTCCTGTCTCAAATGTAGAAGAACTGAAAAACGAACACACTATCAGATTCAGATTAGAGGTTATCTATCACACACTATTTTAAATTTGAACATTAGACATTAACGATATCAGGTGATTAAAAGAACAGAAAGCAGCAACAGAATTTGCGGAGTAAGCTCTACACAGTAATTGCCTAAGGCAGTAAAGAGTCACTGCAGTGTAAAATTAAAAGTGAAAACATTTCTACAAGGCAAACCTACCTGGACCTGTGGAGGTGAGTAGCAGTCTCTGCCTTACAGAAAATGTAATTATTATTTCTTTAGTTCAATTAACTATATCTTTGCCTATTACCATAGTAATACTATAGACATTCATTAGTGAACATATATCTGGGTGTTCCTCACGAAAGCTAGGTTTCAGAGATTTCAAGCATGAAAATTTAAAAGAGACTTGCATCAACACATTTCTTTTTTACCCATTTATAATAATGTCTGGTGTGTTTACAAGGACATTTTTAACAGATTTCCCAAAACATGTCCATGAAATCTCATTACCACAACTGTGTAAAAATATCAAGACCTTTAAGACTTAAAAAAAACCCTGATTATTAACAACCATGCTCAGTTACTTGAAACTCTGAAATAATGTGTATTTTTTGTATATAATTTGTATATTTGTATTTGATTTGGACTGATTTGTGTCATTACAGCAACAATGTTTTTTTGTGTGTTTTATTGAAATTTGATATATACCTGAAAAAAACAAAACATCTAGATTTTTTGCAAGCATTTACATGTAAAATACTATTTATTATTTATTAAAGTAACATTAACTGAACACTTGCTGCGGTAACGATACTGAGTATACTAATACTGAGGCATGGTTAAAAATAATATGAAACTTTAATGTAGGAAATGAATGAAAATATATATTAAAAAAAAGAAATTACAATTTTGAGTTTTCCCATCATATTTTTTTTCTTTTTATGTAGCTTATTTATCAGATCTTGAGGTTTTTTATTTTACCCTTTTGTTTTCATTTTTGGAAGCAAGGTATGGAATAGGGAAAAATCTTTCTGTTATCAATCATTGTCCTATAGTAGAGACTAAATGGTTAGCAAGATCTGACTGTTTTGGCCTTGTGGATTAAGTTTTTATAACAAGAATAAAAAAATATTACTTGTCATTATGAGGTTAATTTTAGGGTTAGGTTTAGGAGCGGGCACAGTATCAATGAGCTGCATTAATAACTGTCAGGGGAAGGTCCTCACAAGGGTAGTATTTGTGTGCACATCCTATAGTAGGGATTGAACGGATATCAGAGTACTTTACAGACTTCACAAATGGCTTACTGATTGCATAAGTGTGTGCATGTGCAAGAACACTTTCTATGTATTTGCTAATTATTCTTGCAGTAAACTGTTCGGTCCCTAGCCTCTATCCTTTCTTCCATATATACTCTTACACCTGTTCTGGCCTGGTGTAAATTTGTCTCTAAATTTTGTTAGCCAAGCCTTTGCCAAAGCTTTTTTGTGGTCTCTTGCTGACTGTCTGCAATGAAAGTCATAAAGCAAAATGTAAGCAGTTAGTAAATACATTAAATTAATCATTCATACGAAAAGTGTGTCAGTATCTAGAGTGAAAGACTAAATTCTCATTACTGAAGCAGAAGTTCTCTCTACTGCAAATGCCCTTTAACTGTAGCAGTAATTGAGAATGGTGTTGTGGAGGAGGATGATGAGGAAATGTAACAGAGAAATCATGACGACTAAGCACATTTTTACTCAGTGTACATAGCTTTTGTAAAGCCTTCATTTTTATTTGTTTATCCAGGTTTATTAATAACGATTGCATTTAAACTACATTAAAAAACAGCTCTCATTGCGTCAGATATTGCTGAAAAAAGAAGAAACTACAGCTTTCTGAACAAGATGGCCAGTTCATTGAGGCCAACTGTTCAAAAGGTGACAGGTGAGCTTAAATTAGAGAATTCTGTGTCAGTGCATTTACCCAAAGGAGAATTTATGAGGACATTAAGAGAACAAGAGTAGGTGACATATCGTGTTAAAAAAGTTTCATTCTTTCATTTAGTTGTCTGTCAGTTTGGATGGTTTTGGTTCTGTCCACAGCTAACTGAAATGTGTGTTAGCACCCCACCCTAACTGGACAGTTTACAGTTATTAAACAACCAGCTCGAGTAAAAATGGATTTTAGTACACACTTAAGGTGTTGCACATAAACAAATTCCTGTGATTTCAAGCTTGTCCATTATTATCAGCTGCCCTCAAATCCAGGAATACATATTTCTCCAATCAAATGCAAAATGTTATGAAGTATGTTTTGAAAACCGGACTTCATGTATGCTTAAAAAAAAACAAATACACATAACCAAAGCAAAGGATTTATGGAAACTGATGGTGTGTAATTTCTGTTTCCAGGAGACCTGAAGTTCCTGCGCTTTGTCCCTGGAGAGACAATGGGTTCAGATAAGCAGTTCACAGATAAACTGAAAGAACACATACCCCGTCTAAAGGAAGTGTTTAACGTGGAGAAGTGTGATGTCATTCTAGTTTTCTGTAGTGTTGCTTCTCGAGCTGGAACTGATATTAAAGCGGCTCTACAGAAACTTCAGGGTTTACCAGGTACACAGCGGTGTGATCATTCTGAAGCATTAACTTGTGTAATCTCTGTTAGTATCCAGTGCAGTGCACCTTTGTAATCAGCTGATCAGAGTTCGAGGACTGATCGTTTAAAAACTGGTTGAGACACATCCGAAACACATTGGGAGACAGAGAAAATGGTTGAGCCCCTCTTTGAAATTTGTTTGGACAGGGAGTCAGTGGCGTGATACATATGGAACCTGAGAGCAGAGAAAAATGCAAAAAGAAACAAATACAGAACAAACACACGTCACGTTCATAAAATGGACTTCTAAACACTAAAACTCAGGTTAGTTATATAAGTTATATAAAAAGACGTGTGTGACTGTTTGTTAAAAATAATCAGCCCGTAAATCCTGCTACACGTACCCATAGAAGGTTTGATGAGAGCTGACAAATTTCTAGTGGGTAGAGCACCTGATTCTGAACAGAAGCATCGCAAGTAGGAGACTGCTCGGGGAGCAAGTTTTTTATAACACAACTTTTGTTGGGGCCTTAAAACCCATTTTTTTGAGTCTCTAAACACTGACTTTATTGCAACCACGCAATCACCCTTTGCATTCTCTTGTGGAAATGCAAACTAGTTAGTGTAATAGTGTCGGGATCATACTATTGTTCTTCTTACGTTTTATTATTATTTTTATTCCACCTGTTTTTGGTGTATCTTCTCCTACAGTTTTTCAAATACTGGCATGGTCCCACTTTCACAATGTCTGTTAAGATCCCTTTCAGTGTGCTTGCACACAGCTAATCGATCAGAGAGAGAGAATTGTCGAGTTGCCTTTAAAAATGTGTGTCGGAGAGAGAATCTGTGACATCACAGGTATGGAGACCATAAAAGGACAAATAAGTGGAGAAAAACAAATGGTGTGAGAAATTTTTTTTAACACAAACTATTTTTTTGCTGATAAAACCAATGTTTGGGACTCTCCGAACATTGTTTCTTTTTAGCAAGCATGCAATAACACTTCACCTTTTCTTGCAGAAATGCATCTGGTTATTACTATTGTTATTCTACCTGTTTTTGGGAACTGCCTCTCCTTGGAGGCCATATTGAATTATGGCAAAATTATAAGGCTAAAATGTAAATTTTTTGATTGGTTGATCAGGAGAGTCCTGACCATTTAAACTCAATAATTTTCCCCATAGGCTTCCATTCATCGAAGTGTGTTAGTGTGAGTTGTTTTTTCCTCAAATGGACTTGGAGTTTCTGCTCCACTGTGTCACTCCTCTGCACTCTGTTTTCAGCCACTTTATACATGGTTTTAGTGGGTGTAGTTCTACCCTGTCGGTCCTGGTGAACCTGCTGTCTGTACACATTTTAGTACTTACACTTCGTGTTTTACTCAAGAGCAGCTGGGATATTAACTGATTAATCAGATCAGGTGTGGAGGGGAAAACACTAAAATGTGCAGGGCAAGAGGTAGTCTGGTTTGGGAACCACTGCTCTGACACATTCTCTCCTGGTTCTATATGATTGTGAAAGTGTGTTTTTTTATTATATTTTATGCTACAGACTACTTCAAGCCTGTTGTATTAGTGGTTCTCCATCTGACAACTGAGCCTGAGATCGTTGCACCAGACAGCAGCTTAAGTGTTACCAGAAAGAACACACTCACTGTGGACTGTCTGTTCCATGAGGATAAAGGTCTACTGCCCTGCTCAAGGAATCAAGATGTACTGGAGAAAATTACAGAGTGGATAAACACTCTGGTATTTACTCTATACTTTTTTATTTATTCCATTATTAGTTTATTCCATTATTACTATCATTATTTTATAGTGAAAATGTGTGTGCACATTTTCACTATAAAATGCACTTCTGCACTGTAATAGAAGAGTTTAGGTGGTGATAGATTTTGGAACGGTATGGGGTACGCTACTTATGGCCGATGTTATTTAGCTGTAGTTGTCTGGCGCGCAGACACATAAAAAGAAGTGTTTATGTGAGTACAACTTTGGCTTTTGTCAAAAGATTCAAACTTAAACCTAATATATTACAAATAGGCTGCTCAACAATTTACACCATCATAATACAGTGTAACCCTAACTTTAAAAACGATTTTTTCTTGATAAAGAGGACAGGCATGGGCAGGAACAAAAAACCTAAACAAATAACAAACGTGCATGGGGACAAGTCAAACCAAATGGGCAATCTACTCAATACTACAGTAAGAGTTAGGTTTGAGGGTAAGATTTAAAACCACAAGGCTTGAATTATGAGTGTCCACACTACTGCACAGGTGCCTCCTAATCACAGAGGGTCAACTCTAGTGGGTCTAGCTGCCCAGTCCCTGGCTGCACCCTTACAATGACATCTAATCTATGAATATGAAAGTTCAAGCTGGATATCTGTTTTTCAGAGTCAAACTTATTTCTGTAGCATTTTTACAGCTGAACCCCATAGCAGCTTTACAGAACGCAGGTTCGAGCACCTAGTGAGCAGGCTGAGGGTGAGGGAAGTGAGGAAAAACTCAAAATGATTTATGTCATCAAACTGGAAATCCATATGGAAAAAAAAAATACACTTAAGTGGGCCTGTGAGGTGTATTTTTTTATATGACACAACATTACATATGCTATGTAAATGTTTTTTAAAAAATATATCTATAGATTAGCATTCTTTTAAGTCTTCTAAGGCCACATTCCTAGCGTGTAGCTTGAAAGATGATATTGTACAGTGCTCATGTATTTTATATCACGGCATATAAACACATTTTGATCTTAATTTTCAGGGCAACAATCCAAATCAACCACGCACAAGTAAGTACCTAATTATGTTTCATGGAATTATTCATATTTCATCTATAAAATCAGAATCAGTTTAATTTGTGTAGTTTCAGTTGCAGCAGGAAGTGTTTAGGCTAAGCAGTTTCTGCTGTCCTATCAAATGCTTAGGAATAGTGGTGTTGAATGCTGAACTGAAATTTATGAACAGCATTCTCACAAGTGCCCCTTTTGTTCAGATGGGTAAGGGGCCAGGTGAAGAGTGGTCAAGATGGCATCTGTTGAGTGGCTAGGACGATAAGCAAACAGAAGGGGATCCAGGGAGGGCGATGTTGGAAATTTAAATGATAAAAAAAGGCTGTTTACTCAGAGTGAGAAATTGGAGGGGCTTCTCTGGGTGTTTTCCAGATGTGCCCTTTGACCTCTTGAAGGGGGCTAGAAAAGTCAGAACACCCAAAATTTAGAGGTGGACTGGCAAGGTAATAAGAGTGTGTTTTTAGGGCAGGAGGCCATGGGATTTGTGTTTACAAGGATTGGCATGAACAGTGGGCTATTCAGGGTCTGGGGTCCCTGTAGACACTTGGACCAAGAAAACATATGGAATCTTTGCATGGATAGAATCATCCATTAGATGCACATGTGCGCTAAGCATGGTATAAGGAAAAAAATTAAGCATGACCACACATGACAGGAATATTAACCAAGTGATATCTGACCTCATATCTATTGAAAAACACTGGAGAAGTGGAAGAAGGTGGAGATTTGGATATTCAATTACTCTTACTGGCAGAGAGCCAAAGAGTGGGTGCACTCCGAAACAGGTGTGATGTGTCTAAAGGTCTATTTAACCCAAGTGTATGAATTGTAAAAGAAGAGCATCTGATCACTGTTCCCAAGGAACATGAGGCTGCTTCATTCTTCAGTAAAGCAGCAAGCTGCATTTCCCTGACTGCATTTGATATTTTGGACTTAAGACTTCAGACTTGTGCTCCTGTTTTTATGTGATTTTATGTTGAGCCTTTTAAAGCACTTCAAGATGTTGAGTATGAGCGTGATGCGGTCATTACTAAAGCAATGACATTGAAGATTTCTTTGGCACGGGTGATTTCTTTGATGGTAGAGGATTTGATGCATGTTAGAACACAGCGAGATATTGAAAATATCTGAGAATCTGTGGTGGCCTAGGGTGTCAAGACACCAACCGTTCAGCAAAGTTAGTTTTGTTTTTGGTCTGTTTAACAAGTTTAATTTATACCCTTTAGGATCCCTGGGATACGCAGGCAAATGGATGACCACATACACAGGTAGTATTTTGCTATACAGGTTTATTTTGATAATCCACGGTAGGTTGTACACACAGTATGGTTCAGGGCCCACTAGGCTAACCCCCCCCCTCCCTGGTTCACCCGTGAGATTCACACCACACACTCCCGTAGGACACAGCAAAGCAGCAGAAATGTAACAGCACACCCAATACCTGTCCGTAGGACGAAGAGCCGGCGTGGTTGCTTCTTCCCCTGAGCGAGCGTCCCTGCTAACAGCAACCCCCTGCTTGTAATGGCCCCAAACCCCGCCCTTCCTAGCTCATCACCCCCGAGCTGTCCAACCGATTTCAAAGGCGGGTCCACGTGGCCCCTAACGCTGGCCTGGGCACTGCCTGACTCAAAATAACAACAAAAAAAAAAGAAAACAGAGAAAAATCCAGAAAAAAGAGAAATACACCCCAGACAGACATACAACCCAGCACTTATCACACACCTAGTCGTGAGGGACACGACAAATCCTCTGAGCACACAACCAGGAATGCTGGTCCAGCAGCTTTCTGTGGCTTACTCTCCAGGTAGAGGCCCTTCATTGGGTCTTACTAGACAGAGCACATACCAAAGAACAATCGAGACCCTATCTGAGCACTGGCTTGAGCACTGGCACTGGCTCATTCACCCTGTGATCAGGAAGTTGTGGGTTTGAATCCCAAGACTACTCCTCTGAAGTGCCCTTGAGCAAGGTACCGTCCCCACACATCGCTCCCTAGGCGCTGTGTTCCTGGCTACTCACTGCTTCACCCGGTGAATGGGTTAAATGCAGGAAAAGAATTTTGTGGTGTTCACACTGTGTACTGTGGTTCACGTATGACAGAATGGTCACTTTCACCATGATCGTATACAAGTCCAACAATAGAAACTCCATCCAAAAATCCTGTGGCTTGAACAGGTGGCTTCCTCAGAGGCAAATGCCACACACAGAGCAGCTGTATGACCACTTACTAGAGTTTCCCCTAAGTGGGAAAACAAGAGCCAGGCATACCAAGAGAAGCTCAGGATTATGAGAGAGAGGTGCATAAAAACCATGATGTCTTTAATACGGCTCTTGTGAATCTCTAGGGCCTGTCCAGATTACTAGACTCACTCAGGATTTTAATTGTGTGATCGTGCACATGTAAACATAGTTAAGCTACTTTTTTTTCTGTCAAATTGGGTTTAACTGGTTGTAACTCACTCTCGCTCTGTCCCTGATGTGTTTCCCATAGAGACCCCAGAGAAACGCAAACAAACTCAAGAAGAAAATCCATTGGTTATAAAGGCAACGGATATATTCGAGCTAATTAACAAGAAATATCACCTGACTAAAGAACACAGTGAAATCCTGTGGGACCTTCTGAGTGAAATTAAAAAGAAGCTGGACAGCACAGCCGAACAGGAGAATGCCACTGCACAGGGTCGGCTGAAGACAGGAGAGGAGGTGCAGTATAAGAGCGCAGACACATGCACACACACACACACACACACACACACACTACGGCAGCAAAACATACTTAAGTGTAATCGGTTACTAGATTAATAAATGTGACTGATTAAAAATTTGTGTCATCTTTCAATTTCCTTAGTGCTTGTTCCTTTAAACTCTAAGTAAGCGTTGCTTTGCAGTACCAGGTACTGCTGTGCATGGTAACACATTTTCTTATTTGTAAGCGAAGATGATCAGCATGTTTCACGGTCTGCGAGATCCCTTTCTGCTGTTCTTTGTCCTCTAGGAACAAAATGTTACTTTTCCTCTTAGTGATTTAGCTAAGTTAAAGCTAAGTAAAAGTTTTCAGTTTCAGTAATACTCAAGCATAAATCTTTCAAAGGGCTACCATGGTGGCACAGTGTGTAGCACTGTTGCCTCACATCTCCCGGGTTGGGAGTTGGAATCCGTTTCCTGGTCTTGTGTTTGCATATTCTCCCTGAGGTGGAGTGGGTTTCCTCCAGGGTCTTCGGTTTCTCCCACAATCCAAAGACATGTGTGTCAGGTGATTTGGGGATTCTAAATTGACCATAGGTGTGAGTGTGTGAGTGAATGGTGCGTTTATGGTGTGTGTACAGGGCTGGTGCCCCGCCCAGGGTGAGCCCATGCCTTTCGCCTGTTGACCCTGGGCTAGGCTCCGGGTACCCCAACCCTAGTAGGGATTAAGCGGTTACAGAAAATGAATGAATTAATCTTCCAAAATGATTGTTAGTATTAGTTTCAGCTCTTAATTTAAACCATTCTGACTTTTTACAAATCAGCAATAAGACTGAACATCTTTAATATTTACTCCCATTTACCCCATCCAAAGTATTGAAGTGAAATTTATAAACTTTCTCATTCCTTTCATCTTTCAGCCAGAGAATGCACAACCAAAACCAACAGCAGGTGGAGAGGCTGAACATACAATTGGGGCAGAGGGAACAGGTGAGGCAGAGCATACAGGTTTACAAACCCAGTGTTTACATGCACACTGATGGTGGGGCATTAGTCTAAGTCTAACTATGTCCAGGTCTAGCAACAATCATATAAACACCACAGTTCTGCTGTCAGCCTGATTGAGGTGTAGCTGACCTAAGATAAGTACGCCAAGTAAAACATGAACAGGGCCAAAATCACTCTGAATAATTGAACATTTTAAACACTGAAATCGTTCCACCAATACAGAAAGCTACATTTTTGCAACATTTTTGGCTTTATCAGCAAAAACAGTTTTCTAACACCGGAACAAACCCAAAACAAGTCACAAAAGGCAAAATGGCTTTGACTTTTGGAGCGGAAAAGATGTTCTAGTCTTTTATACAGCTCTTGTGAACATCTTGGTTCAGTTCAGTTTCCTAGAAGCAAATCGTGTGCATGTAAACATAGATAGTTACTCTCTGAAATAGCAATTTTTTTTTTCCTCAAATTCGGTTTATCTGGTTGTAACCCACTCTCCGTCTGTCCCTGATGTGTTTCCCATAGAGACCCAAGAAAAACACAAACAAACTCAAAATGAATTGCTTATTAAGACAAAGAATACACTGGAGACAATAACCAAGGAATGTAAGGCATACCTGAAAAGCAAATATCTTGAAAGCCTTGGTGACCACCTGAGAGAAATAGAAAAGTTGGACAGCACAGCCAAACAGGAGAACACCACTGTACAGGATCAGATGAAGACAGGAGAGGAGGTGCAGAAAAAGAGCACACACACGCTTATCATCCAGAATAAAGACACAAGTAGAGTGTGAACTGACACTACGGCTTTCACAAATACTTCATCATAATTGATTACTCATGGGGCTCAAGATGTTTACTTGACAGAGTTAGAGCGGTAGAGTTGAGCAGGAATTTCCAACAGTGCATAGAATCACAGACATGTCCTTTCAACTTTGAGGAGCTATGGCCTTGCAGCACATAGTATTGTTGTGCATGTCAGAATTCAGAGCAAGATGACTGGCATGTTTAATTATTTGCGTGATTCATGGCCATCTGCCTTTTCCCTAAATGTAAAGCACTGTTATAAAACATTGTCTCGCAACCTACTATCTGAATCAGGCCTATTTTGAATTTCCTCTTCAAGAGGACAATCTGGATTAAATTATATTTATAAAAATACAGTGGTTCCTAACGCTGGCCCGCAGGCCCCCCTTTTAATGTTTTCCCTGCACACAACACAACTTAGCCAAATAATCAACTGAAGAACAAGTCTTGTGAAGACATGAAGGAGAAGGTGACTTTCTTTTTTTTTATTTGTTTTATTAGGACAATACTTCACTTTACATATCATCTCAGTATAGAAATAAAGATGTCCAGTTTTACATTTTAACATGCCTTAATTAACATTAGAAGTTAATACAGATTAATAGTAATGGTTTCTTTTTAACAAAACAATAAAAAAAAAACCCACCTTCACACTGGTCTATTCTCCACATTAAAAGTGCTACAGCAGAGAAGTTCAAATAAAAAATAGTTATGGGTTATGCCAACTTCTTTAAATGTCTTCCTCTTGGGATGAAGTAATGGGGGCTATTGATATTTTGCAAAAGTAAGTTAGGAAAGGCTGCTATGTAGTGTAGAACTTCTCAGTTGACCCTCTTAAAGAGAATTTTATCTTTACAATTTGAGGAATGACATTACGTCAGTTAACCACATATGTTCAGTTGGGGGTTTGGGTGATTTCCAGTGTAGGAGGATGCATCTACGAGCAATCAGAGAAGCAAATGATATGACATTTAACTCCTGTGTAGTAAATTTAGAATAGTTCAGGGGGACTCAAAAATAGTGATATGTGGACAAAGTAATATTTCAGTATCTAGGACTGCAGAGATAATCCTAAAAAAGTTCTTCCAGAAACCTGTCAGCTTTGAGCAGGATCAAAAGGTATGAGCAAGGTGTGCTGGGACAGAGGTAGATCTATTACAGTTTTCACTAGTGCCAGGAAAAAAATAACCCTATGTAGTACCCTATGTAGTACCCTAAATTGTATTAAATTGAGACGGGCACATGACGAGGAGTGATTAACTTCTAGTATGGCCTTATCCCACCAAGCGTCCTGAAATTGGACTACCAGCTCGGCCTTCCATTGCTGTTTGATTTTGTCTAGTGGGGAAGGGTCAGATTGTGTCTGTATAGTTTGGAGGTCAGTCCCGTACATTTTACTGGTCTGACTAGAATATTTGGTGGATTGTCTTCAGGTAGGTGTGGGAATGTAGTGCAATGGTCTTTAACAGAACTGTGAACCTGAAGATAACAAAAAAATGTTTTTGGATGTATTTGCATGACAGGTTTTTGAAATCTGGAAATATGCCATCCAAGAAAAATTCTTTGAATGATTTGATACCTTTCTCATCCCAGAGCATAAATGCTGACTCATACTTGGAGGGTAAAAAGTAATGGTTACTGCATAATGGTCCAAAAAAAGTAAGATCATATAATTTGCAAAGTTGTGTCCATATGTTTAGCGTTGACAAGACCACTGGGTTAGAGGTATAGTTTCTTGTTGGGATAGGTAAGGGGGAATATGTCAAGGCTATTAGTGAGGTTTTGCGACACGAGAGGGACTCTATTTTACACCAGTCTAACTCCTCTTCGTATCGCCAGCTGAGTATTCTCTGTATATTTGCTGCTCAATAATAGAAAAGAAAACTGGGCAGGCCCGGTCCTCCCTCCCATCTTGCTGCCTGTAAAGCACTTGAGAAGATAACTTTCACACAAAACTTAACACTGGGGTGTTTTACACCAGTTTTGAATCATGTTGAAGACTAAAAAACAGATATAGATTAAGGAGAGATGTACTGTTGGTCTGTTATGATTTAAAAGAAGAATTACAGCCATAATTTTTTTTTTCAGGTGTGAGTAAATTTTACTTTCACTTTTCAATTTTTTCCCTTTTTTGTCCTGTAAGATTTCTTTTTGGTGATGTAGCTGACTAGAAAGTACAAGCATTCATTTGCAGTATTTTTCACGTAGGGTATAGATCTTTCAAAATAATACTTTTAATATTCAGTACATGTTTCAGTACATGGTTTCAACCATTAATATGTTTATACATTAGCAGTAAGATTAGATATTTTAATATTTATTGCATCTAAAATATTGAGGTAAAATGTACACGTTCAAAGTCAATTTTACACTTTCTCATTACTTCCACTTTTCAGCCGGTTAATGCACCTAAACGAACAAAACCAGAGGCTGAACATGCAGATGAGGAAGAAGGAACAGGCGAGGCTGAACATACAGGTGAAGCAGAGGAAATGGGAGGCAGAGACGATAATTATTTCTGGGGCGACTGAACAATGATTGACGCTTTAGTGGTAACGGATCTGAATAAAAATGAATCCTTCTGAGCCAGCACCCCTGATTTTAAGTGCTGTTTTTGATTATGGCTTCTAAATGATTTAAAAATGTTTATAATATTTTTAACATCAGGCTTTCCATCAAGTTAGGCCAACTACTGTAATGAACACTATGTTTTAATGGTTGGGGATTAATTTAAATCTAACTAAGCTAAGATCATGCAAACACCACAGTTCTGCTGTCAGTCTGATTGAGATCTAGTTGACCTAAGATCAGGGAATTAAAACATGGAAAGAGCCAAGATCGCTTCCCTGGCACACAAAGCTTTGGCGACACTTTTCTGACTCTTTTTTAAGACAAACCCAAAACAAGCCACCAAAGATGAAAGACTTTTGGAGACTCAGACTTTTGGAGCAGGAAAGATGTCCTTAACTAGTCTTTTATACAACTCTTCTGAATGTCTTGCTTCAGTCCAGTTTCATAGACTAGCTCAGGACTGAGGTCTAGAAATTCTGTGCATGCAAAAAGGTTTTTGTGGTCGTAACTCACTCTCCGGTCTGTCGCTGATGTGTTTCCTACAGAGACTCCAGAGAAACACAAACAGACACAAAAGGAAAATGCTCTACTGGGACAAACAAAAGATACACTGTGGTCAATATTCAAGAAACCTAAGAGACTTATGAAAAACAAACATCTTGAAAGCCTTTGTGTCCTTCTGCATGAAATAGAAAAGGAGCTGAACAGCACAGCCAAACAGGAGAACCACCGCTGCACAGGATCGGGTGAGGACGGGAGCGGAGGTGCAGAATATGGGCACACACACTTATGATCCAGAATAAAGACACACAAATACAGAGTGTAAACTGTAATAAGGACACTACGTTGGCAAAAAGTACAAAATTATAATAAGTTACTGGATTAATAAGTGTAGTCAATTAAAAATTGTGTAATTGTGTTATCTTTAGTATGTCTTAGTGATTGCTTTGCAAAGATTAACATGCAGGTCATTATAAAGGCTTACCTGCAATTTAATCTGATTTACTGGGATATTTCCTGGTCTGTTTGAATTGGCGAAACTGAGTACCTAGCCTGTTATTTCAGTCCACTTCAATGACGGAACAAAAATGAGAATAAACTAGTGTCTTTCAATATATAGAATGACATTGTCTTTCAACAGTGAAAAATAAATTCAAACAAATTAACATGTATTTTGCCATTTCCATTTTTGTACACATTGGTTAATATCTCTTGAGTATCAAGAAATGAACAGGCTCATGAAACTGTTTCTTGGAAGAGGTCTTGTAGCTTTTACAAGGGTATAATTATAGCCTAGCAAAATACCAAGTTAATCTCTAATAATAGTGGTGAACAACCTTCATGTCTGTTAATTTCTGGAATTTGTATTTTAATTGCTTATTCTTACATACATCATAATTTAGTGATGTGAGCCCATTGATTTCAGAGCCCATTTTCTTTTCGTTCTAGACTTACAGCTCTGATTTTCATAGAGACAGCACTCACTTTCCAATTAAAATCAAAAGGTTACTGTCATTTTCCTTGGATCTACAGTTTTATGTTTTCTTTAACCAAGTGATTAATAGCCCTCAACCCTGCATAGTTTCAGGAATCCCAAGGAGACAAACAAAAAAGAAAAAAATTAATAATTTAAACAATTGCTAGATTACTCAGTTAATAAATGTAATTAACGTAATTAAATTGTGACAGACCTAAACGACACACGGAAGGGCACAAAAGAAGGAATTTTTAGATCTAGATCCCAGCTCTCTATTCCTGAGTGCACTCAAGAGACTTAGTAAAGTCAAAAAACAAATAACCAAAAAGAAGACAGTCTTTTAAGATAAGATAAACCAGTACAAAGCAAAAAACAATAGAATAAAGCTATACACAACAGAATAGTAGCACACTATACAAATAATACAAAAACATAAATGTAGACACGTGTGTAACAAATTTATATATATA
>JBBPCX010082983.1:0-27473 GCA_037974365.1 Hydrocynus forskahlii | reverse complement strand
ATAAACAGAGCAGAACAGAAACAAGGCACGGGGGCCAAACACGACAACAGAAACTAACGGCTAGAGGAGGACACAGGTGAGGGAGGACCAATCACATGGACTAACATAGGAGTAGCTTAAGTAGGGAGGTGCATAGACAAGGACCAATGAGAACATACAATAATCAGTGCTAAACTCTAGCCGGCTGAACCCGCCAGGGCCGGCTAGAGATCGACCGCACCCAGTGAGTAGAGGAGGCAAGTTCATAGTTCAATAGCGACCTCTAGCGGCCGCAGTCTGGAATCGTGACATCCACTTCCTCATGTACTGTGTGCGATGTCTTCTCCCCTGGCCAGCGGCATGAGGTGACGAGGTTGTGGAGCTTTTCCAGCCGTCCGTCCTTGAGGTAAGCTTCTTTTAGATATTTTAGCTGAAGCAAAGTCTGGCCGCACAGACAACTTGCAAGGGTGCAAACTACAGTGAAGAGTGTTTTCACTTATTTATTTATTTTTGTTATTTAATTTACCTCATGTTCCAGACTGGCTTCAGTCTCCTGGCTGTGATAGAAGAGAGGGAAAATCGGGCCCAGGACATGTTCTATAAGCTGGAACTTCCCTCAGGATGCCGGTTTCAGGAACCTTCAGAAAAAATTAAATCAGTATCCATGATTCTCGTCCATTCCAAGAGAGGTCCCATCAGATTGCCCCCACTGCAGGCCACCTACAGGAACTGCTGGCTGCTGGTATTATTAAGGAATGTCGCAGTCCAGGGGCAACAGGTTGATCTGAAGGCCTTTTTGGGATTCTGTGGTTACTACAGGTGGTTGACTGCTAACTATTCACCCATAGGGCACCCATTGACCAATCTAACCAGAGATTACCGCTGTACATGGAAGGGAAATGGAAATGGAAATGGAAATGTTCCTCAGAAAGGTAGCACACAACTCCTTAAAAAAACTAAAGCCCTTCCATGACCAATTGACATCTGAGGGCACAAAAGCCTTTAAAAGGATCAAGCAGTGTCTCACGCATGCTCCTGTCCTGGCTTAAAAAATGTTTTTTTTCATATGTGAACACATTACAGTACACAGCGTGAACAGCACGAAATTCTTCCTCTGCATTTAACCCATTCACCAAGTGAAGCAGCAGGCAGACAGGAACACAGCGCCTGGGGAGCAGTGTGTGGGGACGGTCTTTTGCTCAAGGGTACCTCAGAGATGCCACTAGCAGTCTTGGGCAGTCTTGGGCGAACGCCCTAACTACTAGGCCACCAGCTGCCCCAGCAATCTATCCCAGTAAACCCAATACTGTATTCTTCATGCAGATGCCAAACTTTAAAGGGCGAGGAATTGTGATAAATCAGCAGTTTCCAGAAGGCACCTTGTTGCCTATGGTAGTAGTTATTAGCGCAAAAATGGGCTGTTGTGGGTACATTTCATGACTACCTGTAAAATCCCCCCACCTCTCTTGGCGACTGCCAAGTTAAATGCCACTGGCCACAGGTGGTTCGCAGACCAGTCCATTTATGATTTTGGCATTCAGTGTTGGCCTTGCAAAGAGACTATGGATGCTGATCTTGAAATGTAGCAAAAGACAGGGACAAAGTGTCAACTTTCATGAATACTGACAGCTGTGAAGGTACCTCGAAAGCTTAGGAACCTTCAAGGTAGAAAAAACAGGTCGAAAAAAAGGGTGAGTGGTTAAATCAGCTCCAGAAAGAAAAGAAAATAACTCAGTGTAATTTTGCAGCAGTGAATACAAGAGCAGGAATACAACCTCAACGTGCCACATCTATTACTATGGGGAAAACAAAATCCCAGATCTTTTATGTTCGCTAACATGCACACCATGCTGGCTTGCACAAGAGGAGAGGGAAGACCAAATGTGCTCTCTTGGATTCCTGGGCATGGATGGCTGTGGGGTACAACATTTTTATTTTTTGCAGCATTCATACGTGAAACTTGATTGCGTTCTAATTTTACATTTTACATAGGTGTATGTTTTGGTGCAGTGTCAAAATACGTTTTTCTTATCAGTTTGGTGTTTTATACCTGTCTGTGTTTATGCCTAGGAATGTTGCCTTTAGTGTTCATTATCATACAGTGAAACATAAATGTGAGGTACAAAGTGAAAAGGCATTATGTGTGTTAATCTGAAGTGGATATATTAAATGACAAAATTATTTAGGCTGAGGAGAGAACATGGAAAAAAGGTAGGCCTGCCTAGAAGTCAATTTTCCTCAGGCTTGACAAAATTTAACAATGTGAACAGGTCACACAAACCCTAGAGACGAGCTTGATTACCCTTTGGGCATTGTATACATAATGAAGCTTAGACTTTTAACTTACACCTGATTTCATGTTCGGTTACCTAAACAGCTCTCTCTGTCCTCCTCCAGTAATTATAATGAGTAACGTACCCCAAACAAGGGCAGAGAAGAAGCCAGGATAATGGAGATGAGAAAAAGAGGAATAGTAAGAGAGGAGAAGCCACTGTCTGTCTAATTGTGACAAAGCTAGACTCTTGATGGAGATATTACATTGTCAGAGAGTGTTATTATAAATGCTGTGGTCAAATTGGTGCTCATAATCGCAGTGCATATCAAACTGAGAGTCCACTGATTAACTAGGACATGATCTCAGCCTTCTTATCAACAACAGCAGTCGCTCCATGGCAGTAGCTGCAACTTTCTAGACAAATGTTCAGTCACCCACGCTCATCTCGCCCACTGCTCTTTGTCATCTATTCCAGGTGAAGACAAGTCTGCAGCTGTGTGACTTTCCTGTCTGCGTGATGCCTTAGTGATTCTTAATGATGAACTGGAAGTCTGCGTTGTTCCTTATATTCTCTGTAAAACTGTGGATGATTGGAGAGTAAAGATCTCTGCAGATGTCACGTCAGTCATTCTAATCAAACATAATGGGGCTTCCTGTTTGTTCACTGTGACAGATCATAGAAATCCAATTATAGCATAACATATAATCTGTAATAAAAATTGTTGGCAACATATCGCAAATTCCAGTGCAGTTACTGCCTTAATCTCAACCCACTGGGTACTTGACACATGTTTAATTTTATGTGGTGGTACTGCCCTCTTGTGGTAACTACTGCATTTTACAGGGGCATAAGTATGTTGTCTCACATTAGCATACATTAATATATTAATTACATTCATAATTACACAAATTGTAAACTCTATAGGGTGAGTCTTCATCTCACCTTATGTACAGTCATTAAGCAGTGAAGACATTTTGAATCCACTCGCACAACATGAAGACAAAAAGAGGAAGACACTGCATTACTTTCCACACACAGAACTGTGTAGAACTGCTCACAATAAATCATTATTTCAGACACTCTGTTTACTGTATATTTTCAGTGTTGTCGTCCTTCAGAGTGTGCACTCAGACAGTCAGTAGGAGCAGCTCTGAGACTGTTTTCACCTGTTGAATGCCACTGTGTTCCACTACATTGTGTTCTCCACCAAATGGGGCTCACAGTGGACCAGTGAGGTCAGAAGATTGTGATATGAGTAAAATTTATTTTATATGATGGCCACTGTATTCATTTCCATACAGTGAGGATTTTATTTTTCCACATTATACAATTATTTTAATCTGTTAATCTGTATGTAGTTCTTCAGTGTGGACTCAAATACCATATGCAGAAAAAAAGCCACACATTCATTAAACAGTTATCTACAAGGTGTTTATTCACAGATTGTTAACTTGTAGAGCCACAGTACAGTAAAAGACAAATGAAGAGTTCAGATGCAAAATCCTCTAAATCCACCTGACCATTTTTCTTTTAAAAGGGCATTTTCTATAAGGCTAATATGTTCAAGCTCAGCAACTTAATTTTAAAGGCAATGATAAAGTTATTAGTTGGTGAAAAAAAAAATTTCTTTTAAGAAATGTATCTTCAGCCAATTTACTGCTTTTAAACAAATAATTGTTTGATGATGACACATAACAAAGGGGTGGAGGGTTAGATTCATTCATACATCCATACCGATTTTCAGATGGCACCTGTGCTCATGAGCTAATCCCACCCCATACACAATACACGCCCCAGACAATACACAAACAAAACATTCAACCAAACAAAATACATGAAGTATTAAAGTGTTTTAATATTAAAACTGTAATACAAAATTATATAAAAACATAAAAAGTAGATTTAAAAAGTTTAGTTTAATAAAATCCCTATGAGAGAACAGTGCAAAAATTTCTGATAAAAATATTTTAAAGAACACACACTCTGTCTCTCTCTCTCACACACACACACACACACACACACTTTCTCTGTTTTTTTCTCACACGCTCGCTGTGTCTCATTCACACACACGTTCTCACTTTTTCTCACACGCTCGCTGTGTCTCATTCACACACACGTTCTCACTTTTTCTCACACGCTCGCTCTCTCTCACACGCACTCACTCTCTCACACACGCTCTCTCCCTCTTTCTCTCACACTCACACACACTCTCTTTCACACACACGCTCTCTCCCTCTTTCTCTCACACTCACTCACTCTCACACACACGCACACATATCTGTTTCTCTCTCACATGCTCACTCTCAATCATTAACAACGCTGTTTACAAAAATGCCGGTTCCTCAGCGCGGCGTCACATGACTCGATCTTGCGTTCTGATTGGTTCTCGGAATAGCGAGCGCCTTTTGCGGCCAAACGGAAATTCAGAAATATTTCAGAAGAGACAGAGAATGGTATTTAATGTTTTTTGAAGCAAAATGATTTGATTTACATATGCTACGTGTGGAGAGTATTCACTCAACATCGTTATCTCATTTTTGACGGAGAGTGCGTTTAGAGGCTTTTGCATCTGAACTTTAGCGTTAACTAAAATGCTAATATCACTTACCAGTCCCGTGTGAACGTCATCAAAGTGTTCTTCTACAGCTCTCACTGTAAACTGCAGTACTGGAGCTTCATTATACTCACATATGCAGGTAGAGAAGAATAAAGAGAAATATGTGGTGAGATGGACTGATAGTGCTTTTTACAAATATAAACAGACTGTTCAATCTGAGGGTAGATTGTTCTGGAAGTCTTATTAAGCTCAAACACGAAGCGAGAAGATCGGTATGACGTGTTCGGACACTGGAGCCACTGTTACCAGATTAACCCGTGTATACAGACAGTGCTGGTCTCCATGGTGACAGGGACACGGAGACCCTCCGCCATCATTAGTTTAGTTCATTGACAGCTCGGTATTTACTTTCACATCAGACAGAAATTATTAAATATGTTCACTCAACCTTTTAATTCTGTAATTCCTATCATACAATTTCTGATTATACAGTGGGTTCACAGAATGAAAATGAGTAATAAAGCGATATTAAAAGTGTTGTAGTGGCAGATGTGTAATGTGTAGTCCCACATTCAGAGCTAAACCTGACATCTTTATTAGTCCCAGCCATGGGGTGGGGAATTTGCATATTCACAGCAGCAAAATGGACAGAACAAAAGAAGAAAGTAGAAGCAGCATAACAGAATAAAAGCTATACAAAACAACAGTATGATGTAAAAAGTACACTAAACAAATATTACAAATGTATACAGATGTCTAAATATGGATGTATCTACACCCTGGAGTACCCTTATGTGCCTAGTAGCAGCAGACATTAAAAGAAACCGTAATAGTGTACCTGGAATATTGCACGTTGCATGAGAAATACTGCACATGAGAGAACCAAATGGCAATGGTGTTTGGATGTGTGTTTGTTTGGGTGTGTTTGGTCAACTGTGAGGTGCTGGTTGAACAGTCTGACAACAGCTGGAAGGAAAGACCTGTGGAATCTCTCCTTCCCACATTGTGGGTGTAGCAGCCTGTCACTGAAGGAGCTGCTCAGTGCTGTCAGAGTCTCCTCCATGGGATGGGAGATGTTATCCAACAGGTATGACACCTTAGCTACCGTTCTCCTGTCACTCACAACCTCCACTGGATCCAGGGGGCGTCCTAAATCAGAGCTAAATCTGCCCCCAACGGAGATGGTGTTGCTCCAGGAGACCACACTGTGAAAGATGGCTGATGCCACTACAGAATCATAAAAGGTCTTCAGGAGTGGCCCCTGCACTCCAAAGTACCTGAGCTTCCACAGCAGGTACAGTGTGCTCTGTCCTTTTTTTGTAGAGAGCATTCATGGTGTGAGTCAGGTTCAGTTTATTGCTCGGATGAACACCAAGGTACTTGTTGCTTTATAGTAAAATTGGAAAATAAGGTACAGTTTCTGATGATAATGAGGTCTGTGAAGATCACATTTCATGCATTTCATCTTCACCGCTCCCTTGGTGTTCTGCTGTTCTGTGTCCTCACATCAGCTTTCTGCTCTGTCTGGACATGGAGCATTTGGTAAAATATAGTGTGTAACGGTTTCTACCAGGAAAAAACTGGTGTCAATCTGTGTTCATTTCAGAAAGAGATATGAAGGAGGACTATCATGTTTTTATTTTATTTTTCTCATGTTTACATTGAAAGACATTTTTAAAACCCATATAAAAAAGGTTTTGGAACAACGTGTTAAAAATCGTAACCTTGTCTTGAGTGAGTATTAATAAGTATTTTTAGTATTAGTTATATACACAAATGTCAAAAAAATGTCATATGAACAGTTTTGCTGACTGAAATGAAGAACTCAACACAGCCCCATGTGACATTTTTTGGTGCACAGTTCCATACTGGAAATGGCATGAAATGCGGCATGACCATTGCATTGACACATTTTGTCATTAATGTTTTCCCAATATGTTAAATTCAGCAAAAAACAGAGCACTGGAATTAAAATTTGCAGAAGTGTGTTGTCTGTAAATGGTTTGTATTTTCTTTCTCCTAGAAAATTAATTATATGACCAGTTGGACTGTAGATGAAGAAAGTCATTTTAGCAGCACTATTCAATATATTCAGTACAGATAGTGTGGGTTGTAGCAATACATTTAAGCAATATTATTAAAACCTCTAACCTTAGACTATGATAACAAATAGATTGACAGTACATTTGTCTAACTTGGAAGGCTTATGTTACTTGATCAACAGTCCTAAAATGCATAATGAATTTCTTCCCAGAACTGATGTCTCGTGAGAATATTTTTTTCTTTCTGGCCCTCATCTCTTCCCTATTCCATAAGGGTCGAAGGTATTGCCAGCTTTCTCATCTCCAGTCTGTAGCCTGTTGGGCAAGTGATGCACAGCACAAGTGGGTAGCATGCAGCCAGTCATCAACCTGAAAAAACACCACATACACACACATACTGGTTGAAAGTGAGATACTTCTAACTACTACACTTTTGTTCAAGATCATATTCATCCAGTTAACAGCTCAAAAATCAACTACAGCTCAGTGTCAAGAGACTCAAAGTCCAACTCACCTGGTTTTCACAGGAATAGGCAGCCTGTGAAAAATAAAAAGAAAGAAAGTTGTTATATTCTTACTTGTTTCTTTGTAATAAATGGAATTAATACAGGAAATCTGCAGTAGGAAAAAGGAGATAATATACCACACAATATTACTGTTTAACGATGTTACTCTTTTTAACACCTTTTGTTGATTGAACAGAATTTCAGTGCTATCAATAGACCTAATCTACACTGTGATTTAGATATTTCATTTTGCATTTAATAACCAAATTACAGTGTGTTACAGCTGCAGAAAAGAATGGTCAGCCCAGAGAACATTGTCCTGTACAGGTGCATATGTGTTCATCAAGATACAAACAATGTAAATACATCATCACGGTTGTATACCTTAAAGGGTTTTTCCGATGTAAGGGAGGACAAACTTACCTTTTCATAATCTAATATTTTACAAGAACAAAAAGCTAGTCATGACAGAGTGTATGGAATTTCAAAAGTTATATTAGATGGAAAATGCGGTGGTGTTTCTGCGTGGTGCTCTGGGTGAGTTTTGTTCACGGAATCAACAACCTTTTTGTCACGTTGGTGTCTCCACAAAAATCGTTGTCAGCACCAGGGTGGGATTTGTTTATGTCTAGACTAGAAAGGCCCCATGATCAATGAAAAAATTCTTAAGGCACAGAAATCATACCTTTAATGGTGATGATGGATGCCACCGCAGTAACAGTTTAGAACAGACATGGGCAAACTACGGCCCTCGGGCCATATACGGCCCGTTTCGTTTTTTAATCAGGCCCGCCGAATTTGTTTAAATTATGTGATTAAACGACATTCATTTTTCATTTTTCCAGCAATGTCTGTATTTTCCCAGTAGATGGAAGACTCCAGACACATTAACCTTTGTTGGGTTGTGACATATTACTTCACTCCACGTTTTTGATTTGCCCTTTAAGCCCCGTAGTAAACATGAGCGGTCCAAAGAGAAGAAAAGTGGACAGTGATTATCGAGTGTTTAAGAGGGAGTGGACAGCAAAATATTTTTTCACTGAAGTCCAACCAACGGATGTGTGTCTGATAAGCCAAGAATCTGTTGCGGTTTTCAAAGAATACAGTATCAGCGCTCACTTTGCCACGAAGCATGCCAACTATACTAGCAATTGTCACCGCAAGAACGGGAGGCTTACGTTTTCATGCTTTGTTACCTTTTAAAGACCAGACGTTATGACGTTTACAATTAATTTGTATTAGTTCACACAAACACTCCATCCATCTGCTCTTGATCCAGCCTCTCTGTCAAGTTTAAGAACCCATTATGGCCCACGAGTCCCAAAAGTTTGCCGACCCCTGGTTTAGAACCTTTTTGACAGGCACACTATACAACAAATCATCACTCCTCACCAAGCCAACACTTTCCTTGCTTCCATACAAAATGCATTCAGTGAGCAGAAGTTCCAAAATTATTTTACTCTGTCTCAGCTTTTTAGGAAACGGTGCATTTCTGTCACTCAGATCAAAAATGCCCACATACACTATTTCACAACTGTTTAAATTCTGCTTAAATTTCTGTTTAAAAACTGTTTGAACATGAACATAAATCACATATCGGTTTGCTGAGTCATGGATCCTATATTGAAGGCCAATCAAAATGTCAAAAATATTATAATGCTTACAGAGAAAGGCTGCTGACTGAGAGCATATAAACTGGCCGATCACAGCCGTTTCATATCTGGGCTGAAGTCTTAGCCAGGTGCTGACCCTCTATTATTTGTTCACAGTGGACCCAAAATACCAATGAGCTAGATTCAGACTGATGTGATCCGATCTGGCCAAGTGATGCTGTCACTGGTGAAACAAAGCATGTAACTCTTTTTTCTGAACACATCAGCTCTTTATATTGTGTGAAACTGAACCAACGCTCCAGATGTGTTTGGGATAAAATGCTTTACATGGACTTAAAATAGAAAGTAGGAAACTTTATCTGTCGACTTGCCATTTTGGAGATATTTCTTTTTTTTGCACAGAGACGACTGACTTAATCTGTGATGTGTTTTTTTTTTCAAGATGATGTAAACGATTGTTTTTCTTTTTATGTTTCTTTCATTTGCATTTCAGGACTCATTACTAAGAGCACATGTAATATTTCTATACATATTCAAGAGTGTGTTGACGGCTCATTATATACCGATTTGTTTATGGCCCATAGCACGTTCATTTAAACATACATATTACATGTACAAGCACAAAAACAAAACCACTCACCATTTTTCAGTGCCGTTTGATGAGTTTCTGTCATTACAAAAGCACACAAGAGCATGCATTTAATGTATTATTTAATTGCATTATTTAATTATCTTATATTTAATGTATTATTTCATTAATATAACCTAACATTACATGGAATATTACATTGAGTCCTCGAGCAAGACACTTAATCCTCAGTTGCTCCAGGAGGACTGTCCCTGTAACTGATGATTGTAAGTCGCTCTGGAGTGTCAGCCAAATGCCCCCTTTACACAGAATGTGTTATGCAGCTGATTTGATTAAGACAGGCTATATGTTTAAAAAGGTACATTCTTATCAAGGTTCTACAAGGGTTTCTTTAAATTATCCCACAGAAGAACCATAAATGAGATGTGAGTATGAAGAAACTTTTAAATGTATAAGGAACCTTCACCTTTAAATAATATGGACGATCTTCAAACTTTACTAGGTTCTTCACACTCACACATCTAATTTACATAGAGGGTTCTCTTGAGGAACGCCCATGAAAACAAAGTAAGAATGAATCTTTCACACTGGGAGTCTTCACACTCTTATTTTTGTGGTTGTATTCTATCCATTGTTTAAAGTTGAATGGCTTACCATTGATTTAGGCACATGCTGCGTGTGTGTGTGTGTGTGTGTGTGTGTGTGTGTGTGTGTGTGTGTGTGTGTGTTTATTTCCTGCCGTCCTTCTCCTCTCTCTGTGATACTTGCTACATGTTAGGTTAACAGATGTGTATTGACAGCGTGAAAAGGCCACTCTGAGAATACTGCTCATTAAGGAGTTGGCATTTAGAATGACATTTTTGAACATGCATCCTTTAATTGGTCGGCAGAGTTGCCAGCAAAGATTCTGGCCACAATGGAACTAATCTTCAAGCCATGTATCATTTCTAAATAAATATATAAGTAAGTAAGCTTCAAAACAATTTGCAGCAGAAGTGAAAGAGTGGCCTACAGTGGACTTCTGGAGGACTAATTAGAAAATGACTCATTTCTTTTAGAACATTCCTTAAATACACGGTAAAGAGTTAACAAAGAAAAAACATAATCTGAGACCTTGGGCTATTTTACTGCTCTGAATTCATATTATGGTGTGGGTTGTGAGGTACTGTATATCACCACCTCCCACCTCTCACTTATGACATGATATTGGTATACTTTCATAACACTTTTATTACATAATCACACACTAAATCTGCAGATTTAGTGTGTTCCCACTGATCCAACTAACCAGCTCCTTAATAAACCATCCGTGGCCAGAAGTATTCATGTGAGAGCTGGAAAACACTTGGACATGACCACAGCATAGTGTCTCTTAATGTGATGTAGATGTACTGGTAGCATTGCTTCTTGGAAAAATAAAAATATGCAAAATATTTAGGACAAGAAAAAAGCTGTAATGAACAGCCAGGAGTTTGTGTCATGGTTGACACGTTCAAGGTGATGTGTGCTTGCATGTGCAGTATTTTGTGCTCAATTAAATATTAAGGACATCTCTTTTATGCTTTGTTGAAGGTAGAAGAAGGAAGAAAGAGCTGATTCTGAATCAGGACCCTCCGAGGCATTGTTTGCTGGTGGGTCTAGGCATATGGCAGCACACAAGATACTCACTCTGCAGGATCCTGCTCAGGGTTGTTCTGGGAGGAACCACAGGAGAGGCCTTTACATTCACTGGCCAAAAAAAAGTTTCATACATTTTTCCAGATCAGTCAACAAGCTCTGCCCAGATATGTTTTATTTTTGCAAGTACTTATCTAAATTTCACATCAATGTATTATGTGAATAAATAGGTTTTGATATTATATATTAATTGCAATTCAGTTTGTGATTAAAACCTGCAGTGCCACCGCCGCCCACTGGGGGGCCACAGCCCACAGGTTTTAAAACGACTGGCAAGTGAAGATATGTCAAATTGGGCTCTTTCTGTCATACGCAATTCTTTATGATGCACTGTTCTGCCACAGTGAAGAAAAAAAAACTGTTACTACATTCAAGCTGAAAATAAAAGATTGATTATTAATTCTTTCAGAGAATGATTTGCCTTTTTTGGAGTGCTTGCTTAAGTCAACTATATTTATGTAGCGCTTTTTACAACTGACGTTGCAGCAAAGCAGCTTTATAGAATGCAAGTCTGGGCCCCTAGTGACAGAGACAATGGCAAATGAGCCAAGGAAAAACTCCCTAAAACTGGAAGGAACTCTGAAAGGAACCAACACTCAACAGAGGAACCCATCATCCTCTGGCCAACACCAGATAGCAAATGAGAATAAAAGAATTTTGCTGTGGAGATGACTAATGGTATAGAAGAGGCAGAACTGTACAGACTCGACCACTGATTTGCTGTAGCTTTTAACTCGCACCCACAAATCATCGCACATTACCCAAATTCTATCTAACCTTCACTGGCTCAGTTGAATACAGAATCCAATTTAAAACCCTTACAGAGCCTTGCATGGTTAATCCCCTCAATACATTATTAACCTTTTGCAATATCACCTGAGTGGCCGTACCCTGAGATCAACACATTCACGGCATTTATCAGACGCTTTTATCCAAAGCAACTTCCATTCCCTAACTACAGGGGACACTCTCCTTGGAGCAACTTGGGGTTAAGGGTCTTGCTCAGGAACCTGGTGGTGGTTTGCTGAAGGTAGGATGACAGTGAAGAACCAACGCTCAGCTCCATCTATTGAATCTTTTAAAAAGCAACTCAAAACACTTTTGTTTAAGCATGCATTTGGGTAGCCTTATTTTTATTTTCATAGTTTAACTTGGATATGTGTATTTCTTTCATGTTATTTATTTATTTTCCTTATTTATTTCATTTATTTATGTTCTGTTTCCTCCTATTTTGTTTTGGTTTTGCATTAATTTTTACTCGTTTTATGTTGCTCATTGTTGTTCAGCGCCTTATGACTTGTGTCTGCGAAAGGCGCTTTCAAAATAAACTTTACTTACTAGAGTCTGTAGTCAACAAGTAGTTGCATCAGTTACAGTCTGTAATGAGTAGCAGCTTCTGTTAGTGTCTGTGTAAGTTTTGTGTGTGTAAAAACAAAAAAGTATGCAGAAACGAATGTAAGAAAACAGAAATTTGGCAGCGCAAAGTGAACACATTGGTGCAGCTTTACAGGGCCCACATCTTGCATTTTTCTCATACTTTTTTGGTTTTCTACTTTTTTGGCCCATTTGTGATATTTGTGTGGCAAAAACAGACATAGTTAAATTTTATATGATCAGTCTCCTTTATTCCTTTACTCCTTTATTATATACCTTCCAAATTATAAAATGTAAATCTGTTGGGTTTTTGTGACATTACAGCTAACAACAAATTCAAATTGCAGTTTAGTTGTATATGTGCTGTATGGCCTGCAGAATCAAAGGTGAGTTTTGACACTTCAACAATGTTTACACACTACATCAGACTGTTTTGTTTTAAAACGTGAGGGAAATTGAGTTTTCCATTGCATGGGCCGTTTATAAATAGTAATGATGATCTGCTGATGAAAACATCTGCTCTTGAAAAGTTTGTGATTGGTTGGAATGTATAAACTGTGGAGCATTTTGCTGCGTGTGACTTGACTTTAATTAATCCCGTTTGAGATTTTTGTAACATGTCCTTCCACGGCCTGATATGTATGCACACATGTAAGAATATTAAAGCATTTACGAATATTAGTGTATTCTTTGAACACACCTCCAAAACTAAGTAGTCAATCGATTATAAGAGTGGAACACATAATGGCCAAGGGTTCTTCCTGTCCAAGTCCACAGATTTTTCAATATGTTTGTATAATTAAATAAGTAAAATGTAATGAGTGGTTTGAAGTGAAATGCACCATTCTAGAGGAACTTTTCTGATCTGTTTACAGTGGTGGTGTAAGGATCTAGGCAAATGAATAGTTTAATGCTTTTTGATTACACGATCAATAGCTCATATAACAACTTAGATTTACTGGTAGTTTTGAATGGAAGATAAATGGCTATATTTGTGCTCATGGCCTTTGGTGCTTAGAAAATGTAGAGAAAGTAAGTTTCTCTGCACTGAACCATTTCACATCAAATCACTCGCTTCACATCTCAAATCAACACGAAATTACACAGAAAAAATGAAAAATCTGTGAAATTTCAAGTGCAATATCCAGTGCATTTAACTGACAGAACATGAGACCATTATACTTACTTTGAAGATGGGGAAGAATTATCCAGTGGTTCGACTGGATGAATAAGTACATCATCGCTAAATGGTAAGAAGTAGACAATGATCTTTAGACTCACTCCCAGTAAAGCCCCCAAAATACTAGGTACTTCACCACAGTACATCTAGTATTACACATGCAACATAAAAAGAACTAACATCTCAGTTGTGCTGGAGCACATTGCCATTGGTCTCTTACCTTGTGCTGTTCTGTGTGTAATTAAGGTAGAGTGGTGAGCCAAGTACGGACGCCAGGAACAGCACACTGAAGAACCAAGCAGGGAGCATTCTGGCAACCTAGTGAACAAACAATCCTGGATTAAGCAAATGTTTTGCCTTTATATGCCATAATCACTCCTGCACTTAATCACTGCCTGTTTATTTCGCATACTTTAGTTTGACGTGGAGAGCCTTCAGAGTAAATGGTTCACACAGATCTGGCCGCTGTTTATCAAAGATACAGCAAGTGACAAGGACACTTGTTGCAGAAAACAGAAAGGAGAAGAATTTGCTCTGTGAATGTTGTTGGCCCCTCACAGAGACAGCTACGCACAATAAATCATGTGGAGTGTCTCCTGCCAGCCATGAGAACAGGTCCATGACCAGGGTTCAAGAGTGTGTAACTCTGTGTGAATGGCCTTGGACCCCTTAGACATACTTTGTCCACTGAGAAATTTCTCACTTTTCAAAGACATTGACAGGTTTGGTGACCTTTTTTGTCAGATCACAGCTGCCTTGTGGAGTGGAAAAATCTGACACATTAGCATCCACAAGTAGTAGACCTAGTTCATTGCTGCCACATAGTAGATCAGACCAGTTCTCGACCTGGTCCAACTGCTCAGCTAATTAACAGTAAGTGACAAAACATGTAATTCAGTTAACACGTTCATCCAGAGTTCCTGTGTTGGAGCATGAAAATATACAGAGCAGGGGGCCTCCTGGGTATCTGACTGATAAAAAGGCCACGCTGCTTAAAGTGAGACTTGGATATCAGTAAGTGTTTGATTTTATTTCCTTTAATATTTTCAGGTTTTTTTCTGGACAGGCCAAAGTATATAAAGTATTCGGTACTCACCTTGTAAGCCCAAATGCTGCAGTGCATTACCAGAACTAGCGCTGCTCCCGATTGTGGCCTAAAGCTGGGGCATCAACAAGAAATGCTTTGCTTTTCAAACTACCTCTAAACCCTTTTTGTCTAGACACAGATTAGAATTAATCCTTAATTACTTTGTTAGTGGTAATAAACATTATAGCACAGGACTCAGCTTTCACCGCTTACAAGAGGCCATGGAGTTTAACAGTGAGTAATGTACGTGCGGGACTCACGCAGCCTAGAATATCTACATTTTCCAGGAACATTAGGCGCTACCCACCACACAAGATGTCGTGACATCAACTGGTTGGCGTCCATCAAGGTCATCCTCCTGATTAGTTTTTGGCTGGATTTTTTTTGTTTTGGGTGCCTGGCATTCATACTGTTTACAGCAGCAGTATGACCATCTTGCAGTTGTGTGCAAAAGTTTTAACTCGTTGAATTTCAATTAATTGTTTTTATAAGTGAGAAAACTGCACATCCTTGACAGGGAACACGCTTAAATTTGGCAGCTGTGGTTTAAAATCTTGATTAAAAATAAATGTGACAGTCACTCAACAACAAAGCTGAAGCTGAAAGACAGATCTGATATTTATTCTTTAATGAACAAGAGAGCTGTACAGTTCTCAACAAATAAGTTAACATTATTTTTAGGGGCCACTGGGAACAACTACACAAAGCAAAATGACACTGGATGCATCACTATGGGGCTACTTATAATTTTAAGATTTTACTACACAACTCTAATTTAACTGTAGGTGGTCTGCCAGTAAATAAGGAATGTTAGAATCCACATAGACGTATAGATCATGTAATTATATCATTTACAGACATGGTTCAAAAAGCAAAGAAATCATCTTTTCGTAATGAAAAATACAACTTTGAACTGTAAACCCAAACAAGTTTATAATGATTGGTGAACACATTTCATATTTCCATTCTTCAAACATAACAGACACGGAAACATTACAACACAGAAGTACTCAAGGTAACACTTAGCTCAGGCAAGGCAAGTGAGAGCAATCCAACAAACACCATCAGAGTATCAAGATGTTCTTATCTCTCCCACCCCCTGCCTGGACCCCGCCACAATCCCACCCTGACTCCTGCTTATCGGAAGTCTTCTGCAGAGAACATGCCCTTCGCCCTTCGCAGGATAGAGTCTTTGGAGGCGTCATACGGGTGCTCTTTCGACGGGATTTCCAAAACAGCAGGGATGGACTGCATATGGGCATCTATGGCATGGCGGATCATCTCTGCGATGAACTGGTTGATGAGGATGATCCCAATGTCATTGCGAGCCAGGAAACTCCTGTTTGGATGAATGAACCAAATATGAGAAATACAATCACATCCCCTACCTAATTATTAAAAAAAAAAACATTTCTTTATGGTTTTGTAAAACGTTTGTAAGATCTGTAATATTACAAAAAAAGTCTGTAATAGGGAAAAAGATTAGCTTTAATTCGAATTTAGAGTAAGAATATACACAAACATATAAATATATAATACACATATAACTTCAGGCCGGAGGCAATTCTCAGGTGAACGAAGTACTTCCACGTCCTGCTCTGTAGAAACACTGCCATTCCCCTTAAGTGACCATTTTGTCATAAGTGAATGCACCACATCACAGTGACAACACGAAATCCTTTCTCTCTATTTAACCCATTCACCAAGTGAAGCGGCGGGCAGCCAGGAACACGGCGCCCGGGGAGCAGTGTATGGGGACGGTACCTTGCTCAAGGGTACCTCAGTGGTGCCACTAGCAGTCCTGGGATTCAAACCCAAGGCCTTCGGATCGCAACTGAGGCCTAGACAGATGTTCAGTAATACTGAGAGAGGACAGGATTTGGTTTTATTTGCACTAAAGGTGACAGGCTGGATAACTGGAAAGGCTTCAGCAGCTCTAGCTGTTAGCTTAGCTTTTAGAAACAGATTCATGAAGCTACTGAAAACGTGTTTAAACCATGACTTGGTTGAAGCTGACGACGAATATTTCAGTATTTTCATCAGAGAGTGAGATAAATACGAAAGCCCAACACATCACTGCTGCAGGAGAAGCTCTTACTTGAAGGTCTCCTCTATCTCCGTGATGCTGGTGTCCTTCTCCACCACTAGGAAGTTTGGTTTTCGGTTCTTGTTGAGCTCCCCGATCCCCCCGAGCAGGAACCCGGTACAGGTGTCCTCATCGCCGATCACAGCGATCAATTTACCCCGGCCGGCCATAGCAGTTTATCTCGGAGTGAAGAGAGAATCAGAGTGAAATAACAGACCCCCTCTCTGACCCTGGATCACATGCTGCAATCAGCTGACCCTCTCACACTCACTTCCGCTTCAGAATACATAGACTAAAGACTGACCACATATTAATCTCAAGTAATGATTATATGCCAATTTAAACAAAGATTATTTATTATAATTTTTATTTGACAATAATAACTTTATTATAATTGTTGTTTCTGCCTTGTTGTGAAAGATGCCATCATGATTAGAAACCAGGTGCTATTGGTGAAGCAATAAGGGTTGTGTTCTGACTAGAAGGCCTTCTGCGTGGTGAAGTGTTGCTGTTAGAGACAGATGGGGTTTTTTTATTGAACGTATAAATAGAAAAGCTTCCAAAGCAGCAAACTACATTACAAATGTATTTTTTACAAAAAAGAGAAAATAGGCTTGGAGAGTCAGAGGTATATCTCACAACAACAGAAAATGGGTGATATCTTCACTAATCTTTCTGGCGTTCCTGTGTGGAAGTCTCGAACGATGGAAGATAATCTTGGAGAAAGAGATCAGCAGGAGGCGTTGTTGTTCTCAGTAATAATCGTTGTTGGGGGGTTTTCTCCGGCAGGTGGCGCTGTCTGCATTCTGCGTAACTCACCCTGCAGAAGAAAACAACAGTCACGTGAGAAGTACAGAACCGACAGGGTTCGGTTGTGGCGTTTCCTGGACTGATCTGATCTGAGGACTGAACTTACAATGGTTAGTACAGTATCTTTATTTTGTAGCTTTTTGAGCTTGCGACCGAACTGGAGACTGTAACTCTATGTTCTGTAGTCAGACAGGGTGTGTAGCCAGCTGTCAAACACCGTTGGGTGTTTTTCTGTTCCTGGGTCACATTTAGTGACCAAGTCCTCCTGGAGCCCAGTCAGGGGTGTTCAAGCATGAACAACAACAAACTGTGCAGCGCAGGTGGACCACAGACTGAAACTGGCAAACACCTTTCTGTATTTAACCACTTCTTGTCTTAGACAGATTGTGGTTGTTTTCATGCTTGTTTTATTTCTCTTTTTCTCTCTCTGTTTGTCTGTCTCTCTCTCCCTCTATCTGTCTGTGTCTTTTTCTCTCTCCTTGTTTGTCTCTGTCTCTCTTTCTCTCTCTCTTTTCCTCTCTCTGTTTCTCTCTGTCTCTCGCTGTCTGTCTGTCTCTCTCTCTCCTGTGATAGACGACAGCACTGACTCAAGGTTTGGAGAGAATACCAGACCAGATAGGTTATTTGGTGATCAGCGAGGATGGCGTACTTGCAGTAAGTATTTACACATCAAGCAGAAAAATCACATTTCTTTAACAGCACTCTGTAAAACACAGCTCGAAACTGTTGAATTGAACTGACACAGCTCTGTCTATGTGGTTTCTCTCAGTCTTCAGGAGAGCTGGAGAACGATGAGCACACAGCAGTGGTGATCATGCAGATGGTCCGAACAGCTTGTCGATTCAGGCTTCACGGAGCAGCAGAGCCACCTTTCAAGCGCATGTCAGGTGAGAGACTGAGTCTCTGTCCACTCTCAGCACTGCTGAAGATAAACAGATGACCCTCGAGTAATCCCACTTGAATTTAATCCACAGTGATGTTTGAGGACTACGTTTATGCAGTGACGATTTCCGGACAGAAAGTCTTTGTTGTGAAACGGCAGAACAACCAACGGGAACCTGTGACAGTTTAATGAGGAAAAAGTTAATGGACTACTCTCTCTCACGCGCACACACATACACACACACCATACCGCACACATACATGCACTGGTGCAGTGCCCTCTGATTAAAAGACACACTCACAATGTGATACTAACTGAAGTATAACTCAATATTTTTCTCATAGTGTGCACTTTGTACACTCAGAGTTAGAGAATCATTGAATGTTTCAGTTTTGTGTTTTTTCCCCAAGCTGGTGGAATTAATGTCATAAAATCGTGCTCGGAATCATTGTTTACTCCTCAGAGATACATGACATGCTAATATCTCACTTTTGTAGAACATCCAAAGTGGGCCTTACTCTTATCTGATGCAAATGGTTATACTAATTTAGCCCCCGTTCGTGAGTCATTTTGGATGTTCAAGTGACACCAAGCCATTGAAGAAGTGACTTACAGACATAAGGCACTCACGTGTCATTCTGAGAGTGATGGCAACGAATGCAGTGATTATAAATGTAGAAACGATGTGAATTCTGATCTCTACAGCTTGGAAGGTCTGACTGATGTTCATTGTTTCTCAGCTCTTCCAGGACTAAACGTAGCAAATGTATCTATTTAAGAAAAAAATGGCTACTTCATTAATTGATTTGCTTTCTGTTTCTTTGTCCAGTTTTTTTAATACTGTTTAATACGACTTCTGCTAAGTATTATTGCAAATGCTAGTGGCTAGTTGGAGGAAGGAAGCAAATCGGAGTAATTGTCACACGATTTGTCATCTCAGCTGGGTGAGTCCCAGAAGGAAGGTGTACCATGTGATGCATTTTATTAAGAGTACTGGGCCTGTGCTCAGGATTGCTGTTGCTGAATAAAGTAAAGAAACAGGTGTGATTTGTTGGTTTTTGTGGGTTGTTTTTTTTGTTACTTCATATGTCTGATCATATTAAGCACAATATATGGTACCAGTTAAAATGTACATTTATTGTTTTGCATAATCTTTCCTCTGTAAATTACATGTTTACCAAAAGTCTTGATTGCATCACCATGCACCAGTGGGTGGGGAAAACTATTTTTAAAAAAAAGTCACATTCTGGGCTGGTGCAAACTCCTGGGGGACTGAGAGTTCAGTCCTGTGGGTCGGTGTCTAAGAAGGCAGAACTGACCTCACTCACTGTGGGTGTGTAAGATGGTCCTCTCTCTCCCCATCACTCAGCGTGATGCCAGCCAGGGCAGGTATCCGTTAGCTGATGTAACACAAATGGCAAACCAGCAGTTTGCATTCTCCAAATGTGTTAAGTTGCCCAATAGTCAGCACTTTGGTAGCCGCAGTTTAAAAAGGTTTGGTGGCATCTTAGAGGGAGCATGCACTACCTTTCAAACCTACAGTGATGGCATTGCTTGATGGGTGCTGGGCAGAACTGGCAGTGATAAAATTTTATTGAAAATTAAAAACACCAACAAAAAAAAATCATTTTTCACCCCAACCCCCACCTCCCCATCTATTATCAAGGAAAAATACTCATATGAAATATGCTATATTTCATGTTACACCAGACATTTAACTGTTACTTATTTTTTCATTGCATTACATGTGTTTAGTAACACTTTGTGAAATAAGCTGGACAGATGTACAAAATATTTATCTCCAAAATAAACAAGGTGTTCACTAGAATTTGTGCCCCTGCCCCCATCGTCAAGCCCAGACAGGATGCTAATGAAGAATGGTGAGAATCAGAAAATGTGCTTTATTTCTGAGGTATTGATTTTGATTACTGACAACCGACATTGCTGTGATTTTCAACATTCACCTACTGATCTTCAAATCATGTCCTCTAAATACGTCATGAACATGATTTTAAGGATCTCCACAAGGACCACAAATCTGGGACGGGCTCATTCACCACCATACATATTTGATGGATATATGTATTTCACTGGTAGCTTTCAAAATCAGACCAGATAGCTGTTGTTGTTTAAGAGAAAAGTGTTTTTATTGCATCATAAAGGGCTTTAAAGTGACTGAAGGGCCTTCATATACTAATGGAATGGATCTTTCCAGAGGTGGCATTATGGAATGACCTTTTTTCGAGAAAACAGGTGCCCTAACCTGGGCCACTTTTCCCTTCTCTCCCTCTGATTTTCCACTTTACTCCCACCCAGGGGCGCTGGAAGCATTTTTAATATGGGCAGAGGCATCAGGTTGAGTTTTTTCGGGAAACAAAAAGTGGGGGGCGTATGTTCCCCCTTTCCATAATGGTTCCGGCGCCCATGCTCCCACTCTACACCCCTAAAACACAACAATTCGCACAAAACATACAACTTAACAGACTAAAAGAATCTGAACGGAGTGCCACTTAGAGAAAAATGAGGAAGAAATAAGATAAATGTTTCAAAACAGGAAATGATTGCCAAGTTCATCCAAATGCTACCCGAAAGACACACCAAGAACAACACGCTTCCCCCAGATAAAATATTTGTCCACCATGTCTTTATACTTCACTTGTTTTCTTTCACCTTCTTTCAACTGCTTCTCCTCTCTGGTCCTGTCCAGTTTGGTGTTTCTACAATTTTAGCGCTTTGACAGTTCATTGGATAACCAGTCCAGTCCCTCATATAGTCCTGTGCCTTGGGTAGCACACGTGGCCTGAACATGCCACTGAAAAAAGGAGAAGAAAACATTAATGGAAAATGGAAATGGAATAAAATAAATGCAATACAATACATGCAATGTTATCTACTAAATGGTCAGTGGTATTTCAGGGTGATATGTGAAATACATTAACTTCATCCCTAAATTTTTGTGTCCCTCCATATGAAGCCCTATAAAAACATCCCCAATTTAGAACATCTGACATTTGTCAATGTATTTGTAAGTTTTAGTTTTGCTTTGCAATCCAACATTCAGAAAAAAACTATAAATATACACATCATACCAGAAAGAACACAAACCTCATTATGCATATTCTCTTCCTGACACGAACCAGGACTTTGGAATATTTATTTGTTTATTTTTAAACAAATGTTTATTTAACATGATGGCCCCAGTCTGAACAATCCTATATACTGACTTGTATAGAGAGTGTGTGTGTGTGTGTGTGCGCACATTTTTTTGGGGGGCCTTACATTTACAGCACTTGGCAGACGCTCTTATCCAGAGCAACGAACATCTGTGCTTTGCAGTCCACCAGAAAACATGTCCCTTATTCTATTAATACTAAACTTAAAATTAAGAATTGGTGGGGGACTAAGATTCTACCAGAGAACAATTTAGTACACCAACAGGCATCTACCTGATTTCGCACAAACACACACAGAAGACCATTTTTGGGAGGCTTGTATCTTGTAAGCTGGAGATGGACCATTGTTGGCTTTGTAGGTAAGCATCAGAGTTTTAAATTTAAAGCAAGCAGCCACAGGAAGCCAGGGAGAGGTTTGCAGTAGAGGAGTTGTGTGAGAGAATATTGGGGCATTGAAGACCATTTGTACTGTTGCATTCTGGATCATCTATAAGGGTCTTGTAGTCTACATGGGCAGGTCAGCCGGGAGTTACAGTGGTCCAGTCTAGAAATGACGAGACTGGACAAGTATCTCACTGGTGAAGAATAGACGAATTCTCCTGTTATTAGAAAGAAGGTATCCGCGAGCTCAGTAGAGCTTGTTAAAGTGGGATGAAAATGAGTCTTTATGTAAAATCTTTATGTAAAAGAACATCTCGATTTTTTGCTTTTGATGTGGGAGTGATGACAACATTTCCAAAAGTGATGATCAAGTCAGGTATTGGGGATTCACCTCCGGGGTTGTACAGAAGCTCTGTTTTGCTGGGATTTAGCTTCAGGTGAAGCGCCGTCATCCAAGAGCAAATGTCATTCAGACATGCAGGAATCTGTGCTGAGGTCTGAGTGTTACAGGGAGGAAAAAGTGATGATGATTTGGGTTTCATCAGTTTAACAGTGGTGGGAGAACCCATGTCAAGTTAGGACAGAACCTATGGCCAGTGCTTGGTGATTCCTAGCTTGGTCTGTGAAGCCTGGAGGAATTAGAACCAAAGACAGTTTAGCTGTTTTGATTGCATGAAGCTCCTCAGTGACAGCTAAAATTGTAGTTTTTTTAGAATGTGCTGCTTTGAATCTAGATAGGTCATGAAGCCTATTTTGTGATTGAAATAGGTAAGAGATAAGAGTCTGTATTTGGTAACTATTTCCACTGCTGAAGGAGAGATTCTCCAGGAGGAGTCAAGGATGACAGGATGGCAGAGGAAAGAGAAGGTGGAGAAAGGGAGTGAAGATTGAAGCAAGCAATTAAAGAGATGGTGGTAGAGTTGTTGGGAGTAGGTCTGGAGAGAGAATGTGAATGACAAAAGATGTAGAGGGGTAGGCAAAATGTTGAGTGCAGGAGTGGCTCTGATGAAGACGAAGTCAAGGACGTTACCCGTGTTATAGGTTGGAGGAGACTTGTTAAGGAACAGAGCTAAAGAAGACAGAAACTCAAGGATGCCAAAGGCATGTTGCTTGCCATTTGAGAGTTATCAAAAAGAATGAGTAGTGTGTCGTATTTTGGGAATTAACTGAGGAGGATGTCCGGTTCTTCAATGAAGGTTCCTACTGCCCCGGGGGGCGATATTCAACAATGATGTGGAGTCTGGTGGGATGAGTTACAGCGACACAGTGGAATTCAAAAGACAACATACTGAAACGTGAACAGGAACATAATGAGGAAAGCTGGTTCCTAGCTCAGTTAGAAAGAATACTGACACAAGAGAATACAAGTGCAAATGTTAAACCACAGACACTGTCTGTAACGGAGTATGTGGCTCTCTATATAGGACCAGCTGGACCTGCCCAGACAATCAACTCAGACCAGGTGAAAGCAGTCCATACAACAGGCTAAGCTAAACAGCAACAAGGTAGCGAACTCAAGGTGGCTAACTCCACAGCAAAGTAGACCCTCAGTCATAAAAGACCCTTAGTGAAATAAGGAAATGAATGTAGAATATTTTTTCAATGATAAAAGATATGGCATCCCCCGAAAAAGGGTCTGGTTTAATAACCTTACTTAAAGCTGACTAGACACATACATTTTGCAGTGCTGGGTTGGATGCCACAGTGTTAAATGTTATCAAGAAAGACCTCAATTAGAATAATTGTGTTAGCATGAAGTAAATCAAACTTTTGCCCCGTTACATCAGAACACAAAGACAGCCTTACAGAATGGCAGTTAATTATATTACAGATATTCCCTTCAAAATGACTGCAGTCAAAAAATTGCCATGATAACATAAGCAGCACTGAAAATATGGTAGTAATACCTTATACAAGCATGTCTAAAATATTAATGTTTTAGGGGGTATCCAGTTTTAGCCATTATCAATTTTAACTTTGTAACACTGGTGTGAAATTACAGAACCAAGGTCAGAGCCTGAGGCGGTCAGCGTGCGTATTTTGGATCTAATTCTTCTCACAGAAATGCCGTACGCTGGACTAATACTCAAACAGAATGGGGAAAAACTCACAGTTCGGCTCCGAAGGCTGTGTAGAGACAGTTTGTCTGTTAAATCACTCACTGGCATGGCGTTGGGCAAGTCTTGCTTATTAGCAAATACCAGCAAGACTGCTTCTCTGAGTTCATCCTCCTGTAACTAAATATTCAAAAGGGCATATCAATAAAAACAGTCTTTAAATGTAAAAAAGTCATTACAATTTGTGATTCATGATGATAACGGGTTTTAGAAGCTGAATTCATTTTAAATATATGTGAACTCAAGAAAGCATGTATTTAATGTCTGATCAAGGATTTAGGCTCTCTTCTCAAAAATCAAGTCATTTGATATTTCAAAATTCACTAGTTGAGCAAAACTTACCATTTTGGACAATTCCTCTGCAGATTCGGCTACTCTCTCTCTGTCGTTGCTATCCACTACAAATATAAGTCCCTGCAAAAGACATTACAGCATGTCTAAAGCATTTGTATGTCCTGAAGGCCAGAAACCTCTTGCGTGAAGATCTCATTGTTGCTACCATGAACACAAAAGCATGTTACAAGCACAGCTGCAGACAGTATCAAACATTCAGAACCTTTTCTATTGTTTGGCAAGCCGCCTATCTAACTTTGAATAATTTCATTTATTGTTTCATGAGCTAGCACCAATTTGATGGCACATTCTGCTAACAAAGTTTCATACTGATAGAGATAGAGAGAGAGAGAGAGAGAGAGAGAGAGAGAGAGAGATAGAAAGAGACATTATTCTGTGTTCAGTGCAAAACAACAATTTGAGGTTCAGACAGTGATGGGTGCCATTTAGTATCAAGCTTTATGATATTACACTATATGTCAGAACTCTGGTATGGTGACACCTCTAGTTACAGGCCAGTGTCTGAAGGAATGGACCGTACCTGTGTGTTCTGGAAGTAGTGCCTCCACAACGGTCTGATTTTGTCCTGGCCACCGACATCCCACACAGTGAAACAAATGTTCTTATATTCAACAGTTTCTACATTAAAACCTGTGCAGGGTCAGGAAAAACATCCATAGTAATTAAAACATTACATGTATGTGGTATTACAACCAACCTAACTGTTTTATTATTTAACAAACCTCTAGACCTGTTAAACTGAAGGGAGTCATGTGGCACTGATTTGACAGTAGTTCCTTGATGTTGCAACACTGATGTGGACTTTCCCAGTTTGCAGAAGAGCAAACAAACAATACTTTTCTTCTAGTGAATCAAATAACTGCAGGGGTCTCTATGACCTGTCATGTTCACTACACATAATTCCTCAGTGCAACTCTGACAAATACAAAACTCACTGACACCGTCATGACAGCTGGAATTAAGATAATCTGTAGATCTGCTAGATGAGACCCATGTGGGCACACAGTTAGTCACTACAAAACTATAAAACTTGCCTGAACATGAGGTTACCACTAACACCTACAACAGCAAACTATACAACAACTACTACATTTATATATTTAACAAAGCTACTGTTTAAAAATTACCAATAGTTGGAATAGTGGTTACGATCTCTCCCAGTTTCAGCTTGTATAGGATAGTGGTTTTTCCAGCGGCGTCCAAACCAACTGCGGGAAAAGCAAAGATACAAAAAACATTCAACACCAATTTTTGTGAGCTGCTTCCAGACATAGGAAATTCGCTAATTAAATTCACTCAGACAGATGTAGGTCTAAGTACAGTTTATAATACATTCACCTCTCATTTTTCAGCTTGCCATTTCTAAGGATGCCAAAAGAAGAATGGGTACATTTTTATCCTGAAGCTGTTGATAGCTACTTCTATTTGAACTTTTATGTTTAAAAAATCTTTTACTTGAGTGTGGTTTTAAACTTTGTGTCCACCTCTGGTTGACCATACCAACTTAGCCGGCCCTATAAAAAGTATGAAGTGTGCATTAAGGCCTCCATGAACGAAAGATCTAAGGTTTGTTAGAAATGCAGTCATAGATTTCCATACATTATTTCAAACACTGTTTTAAAACTGGAAGTCCTGTAAGTCTTTCCACCCACAGCAGTATCTGCAACTGAGATAAAACTGTCCCACTGACATCATGACCTGAGTGAGAATCCTAAATCCACACTTAAGTAAATGCATGACACGTGCATTAAAGTAGCTTCCAGGATAATAATAATAATAATAATAATAATAATAATAATAATAATAATAGACCAACCATACCCAAAACCTTCTCAGAATCAAATATGACATCCTCAAGTAATGAACTCCTGCAAAATGTTCAAGAGCATTGGGCGTTTTGTTCTTTTTCTGTTCTAAATAAGACTTTTAAGCTGCAGAAAGAGACAGTACATGTGTACAGGGGCTGAACCAACGAAACAGAATGAACTGAATGCCAAAATTGAATTACCCAGTCAATATGTAAAAAACATGCTAAAGTAAAGATTTGTGTTCATAATTATACTTCCTCAGGAAAGCACAGGATAAGCTTTGGCACTGAAGAAATATGAACTCCTGCACTACTGATAACCTGAGTACTGAACCGCTGCAGGCATCAATAATGGAGCACAGATACACAGAGTGCTGTGGTGCTGAGAAAGACAGAGATAGCGAGAGATAGCGAGAGATAGAGAGAGAGAGAGAGAGAGAGAGATGACATGAAACTGCGTTTTCACAAGAGAGTAAATGTAAAATTAGGAGGACGGCGTGTGACAGTGGTGTGTGATCAGAGCAGCAGCCTCACACAAACACCACATCACACATCCTGAGTGTGAGTGTGTGTGTGTGTGTAGTACAGACAGTGATCAGCTCACCCATGAGTATCCTCATCTGTTTCTTGCCAAAGAGTTTGGAGAACAGCGACGAGATCGAAAGACCCATGGTGTGTGTGGTTTCTCCTGGTGAAGACCCCCAGTCAGATCTGAGCAGAGTGTGAGCTGGAGCCTCCTCTCACTGTCAGGGACAACAGGGAACAGATGACGTCAGTCTGGGAACTAATCTACAATAACAACGAAAACCAGCGTGTTTCACATTGACCTCACACACTTCACTAAAACACAAAAGCTACTGTGTAAAATCAACTGCTGGTGCAGGAGCGTTTATTCCTCCATTCCTTTCAGAACCACAGAACCTGTAGGGAGGAGAGGAGGCAGTGGCGGACTACATACGACAGAGGGAGCTATAGCGGTTAT